>CP092867.1:98018679-98240372 GCA_030710605.1 Cordylochernes scorpioides
TCGCGAGTTGTTTCAACTCTAAATTTCTCAAAATGTGATCACGACTGCACAATAATAACAAATTACCATGCATTCAATCAGGAAAAAAATCTCTATCAAAAACAGAAGGTTTATATATATGGAGCAGCTAGGAATAACTATTGTAGTTATTATAACCTAAAGTATAGAATATAAGTTTTCTTTAATTAAATATAAAACTAAATTACTCTATGAAATGTAAATAAATTAGAGTAAAAATGTTTTGAATAGGACTAATACTTTTTAGGTTCTCGATTGCTATAGCTTTTGCATGGCTGTAAAAATAATATAATTTACATGGATTAGAGGAATAAACACGTTTTCTTCTAACCAACGGTGAATGAATTCTGATTACTGGATCCCTGATAACATTTACATATATATATATAATTATCTCTATTCCCCCCTATATATATATATATATGTTATATAAAAATATTATTTTACTTAAAAAAATCATATTTTCATAGATACAAATACTCTGTTAAATCGACCGCCAGAGGTCATGCTTCCCCTATAAAATCTCGTTGTTGTTCTTTCCCGCTGGCCGGCTCAAAACTTTTGTACATTATGTAAATAAGCTTTTCTTTTTTTTTTATTCTTACGCCTTAAGCCAGGCATTACTTTTACCAAATTATGTTTTTTTATATATTCCTTTAGCGCAATTAAAGCTATTTTTGATAACTAATTTTATTATAATCGCTTCCACGACTGCATACCAAAAGCAAGCAAATGACCAATAATTCCTCTACAAGTAATTAATCTCAAAACAGCAAAAATTCTTTATTAAATATAATATATATAAATAATATAAAATATATATATTCAAAAACACACAATGCCGTAAGAGATACTGTAGTTACAGAACTAATAATTGAAGAGACAACTAAAGACACACGTATTCGGTATATAGAGGTGCATATAAGAAGCAGACGATGCGTGGGAGGATTCTACAGCTACAATCTATGTGGGCAGACGACCCCCTGGCAATTAAAGTTCACTCGACGACCAAATTACACTGAATTATTTAACGCCTGGCTGTAATTCCTGGGCAGAACAAACACCGCGAGTTCTCCAGTTTGCTTGAAATCTACTCACTTCTGTTCCACCAAAATATAAAAACTCCAAAACTTTGAAATATTGCGCGGGTAAAAATATCATCCATATCACTTTGTAGAGTAGAAAAATATACAATATTCTAAACACAAGGTAATAAGACCAAATCCAAATAAATAAATAGTGTGTGTCGTTTCGGTAACAGCGTTGTTACCATCTTCAGTAAGTAAAGATCTTCAGTACTTTTGTCTGAAGATGGTAACAACGCTTTTATTGAAACGTCACACACTATTTATTTATTTGGATTTGGTCTTATTACCTTGTGTTTATAATCTATAATCTAAATTGTGCCTTATCAATAAACAATATTCTAATATTCGAAGAAAAAAAAAGCTTTAATTGTATCTCTCACCGACAATACCATATATGGAAGTATACAGCATATATTTTCGGGAGGAAGATAATCATATACCGAAAAGAGGCACCTCTCCCTTTAAATATACATCAAAACGCATGTTACTTGTATCACCTTAGTAAAAAACTACTGACGAGGGCCAAAGCACGAAGCCATGGTATACAGGATGGCTTTTTTTTTTGCCTTAATTTGCCAAAAGTGGTGTTTTCGCTTATTATCTATTATCACTAATAACGTTTTTACTCGGGAATATAACATAATGTACACCTATTCCCCGATTTACACGGTAGATACGTTCCTGAGAAAAACGTGTATATCGAAAATTAAAATTTTTTTAAAATTTGAAATACAGACACAGTGTGCGCGTGCAGCAAGTCAGCACATAAGATCGGGATTCCTTGTGAGATGTGAACACAGCGCATGTGTTCAATTACTGTAGCATTTAGTATAGTGCGATAAAAACAAAAAAAAAAACTTATTTGGAAAACCGTGTAAAAACGAAAACGTGTAAAACAAGTACCGTGTAAATCGGGGGATAGGTGTATTGTTCTGATGTATAATTAAAGGGAGAAGTACATCTTTTCGGTACATATATAATAATTGATTGCACATATACTGGATAGAATATTTGAATCAGGGACAATTCTAACGGTTTGTCAATGGAAGCGAGTTGTTGAATTCGACAAGAACAAACTGCAGCCTCGCGTCACACGTCCTCCTCACGTACTCTTTCTTGTTCGAAATACAAAAACATCAATGTCGTTAATCCGGTCATCTTTCGACAATGGCAAATCACTTACATCTCACTATATTGTGATCTTGTACTGAGATAAGGTGCATAAATTGAGAAAGAGATAAATGCATCTCCTTAACGTGCAACTGAATGTGTCTGATAAGATAGCGCAAGATAAGGAGATGCCTTTTTCTTAATATTACTATATTATTGAATAAATAATATATTTTCTATATTTTATCGCACTGTACAGCCTCAGGTAAGACAGGATCCGTCTGTAGAGCAACTGTTGAGCCTGTGTAAAAGTATATTTGACCGACTTAAGCCAACCTCCAGGAAAGACGAGAGAGACTTAATTTGGTCTATGCTGAGAGTCGCTACAGAATCTCCTTGAAACGACTCCTGTACACAGGGTAGTCTTGCTGATGCGCAAGCTTGCATGAAGATTTTCCATTGTTGAACTAGTCACAATCAACATTTGGAGAAAATAAATATGAATTAATGATAAATGGCCTTTCTCTCTTTCTGTCCGGCCTCCATCCTGAGGCAATAAATATCACAAGTGTGGCGAAGGCTACCATCTACAAGTACCATCTTGGTCTTGAGTTGGGTAACGCCAGCCATCACCTCGACCTGCCCACTTTGTGGGAAAGAACTCTCGCAGTCCATCGGTGGCGGAGTCTTTCTCGCGGTGGGTGCCACCAATGAAGACCTTGTATATATATATTTATATATATATGTATATTTATCAATTATTTTATCTATTTTTTCATATATCTATTATTAATAATCTTATTTATTAATTTCATGTATTTAACCTTATATAATCTTATATGGACGTTATAATAAATCAGTTTCAATCTCAATCTCTTTCTGTATTTGTTTCTTCCTGGTTTTACCCAACACCCCAAGTTCTGTGTTGAGATGGTTGATTAAGAAAATCCTTGCAAGTAACTCTTGATGCACGGTTAACCAATTTTCACCTAATCCATCCGATTTTATACTACATTTCAACATTTTTCATTTACCGATCAAATATGCATGCGCAAACATGCAAAATAGTGCCTCGAGTTAATATTCAACTCAATTTATAAGGCAATAATGTGCCATCTATTCATAAGATATGACGTAATTCTATGTAATCGTACTGTTCTAAAAGCTATTCTCTCTATATATTCTACACTGAAGATGGTAATCCTAGAAATCATATTCGAGAAAACTATGCACATAAGCTTTTAGGGAGGGGGGGGGGGGGGCAGAAAAATAACAAAGAAATACCTTTCATTTCATATATATATATGGCGAGTTATTGCTTTATAATTGAAATAAATATTAACTCTAGGTACTTTATTGCATGTTTGGGAATGCATATTTGATCAGTACATTAAAAACGTCGATATGCTGAATAAAATCGGATGTATTGGGTGTAAAAATGGTTCGATGTGCATCAAGAGTTACTTGCAAGGATTTTCCTGATCAACGTAAGGGACATCTCAACACAGAACTTGGTGTGTTGGGTAAAACTCGGAAGAAACAAATACAGAAAGGCCATTTATCATTAATTCAGCTGCAGTTGCTTCCATTAGGACGAAGGTCTCCCAGAGGTAATCCTGCCATTATCTTCTTTCTGGGCCGCTTTCTGCAGAAGCCAATTTAGTCGGTCCAGCCAGTAGCATCAGTTTTATAGCGTTTTCTACAAATTTCTTAAATTATCTCTTTTTATCTCTTTATTTCCCTTTATAAATGTTATGTACTCTTCTACCTAATATTCAATAAACCTAGGTAGTGTAGTTTCTATTAAAAGATATTGTATGTTATATATTTGTATAATATTATTACAGAATTATCATAAGAACTAAAAATATGAATATCTCACGCTATATATTGATTACATCACACAACAACAACCAAGTCCTTGGTCAAAACCATATATACATATTATATACTAGCGGATGTACCCGGCTTCGCCCAGGTTTTTCTCGAGGGAATGTTTGTAGTCTAGTAATAAGAAAATATACTACACCTAAAAACTATCAGAGAGAGGAGAAACCACGGAAGGTGAACAGAAAAATGCTTACAATGGATGTTATGTTTACGATATCAAGTTAAATAAAAACAAAGATAAAATTTGCATATGTTGGTCTCTATAAATTTGTATATTTGTTAGGCGAAATTAGAAACATGATAAAACAATTGGGTATTTAAAAACAAATGTAGAAATAAAAGTTGAAGTATAATAAACAATGTTAAAGATTAGTTTTAATTATTAATCAAGATTGTGTGTGAATATGTGAGAAAGATGTAATATCGTTGTTGTTTTCTTGGCCGACTGTTTTACATATGGTGTTATCTTAAAATTGCTTGTTTTGAATATTTTTTAGATTGAGATTATAGGCTAGTATGTAAAAAAATTAACTCTGTTGAAATTTAATTTTGTATTTATATATAAATAAAATTAACTCTGTTGATTTTTTTTTGTATTTAATCGATAACAGCGAAGTTACGCATGTTAATGTTAGGAAATATACTTTGTTGTTAAGCAAAACCTGCTCCATCTCGTTTTACATAAATGTTGAAAATTTGGTTGAAATTGATGCATTGTAACGAAAGTTTTTAGTGATGTCCACTTATGAAATTTCCATTTTATTAATATAGATTACAATAAATGTTCTTTATGAGCAAAAGGGTTTTACACATTCAATTTTACTTATATCTTAAAATATCATAAGCATCAAAATTTAATTTAATTTTGAAAGAGATAAAATTTTACGCAATAAAGAAAAGGCATCTATTGATCGTGCAACTAAAATTTACTGATGGATTGCGCCATTTGCGGGAATAAATATAAACTAATATTCAGAGTCAAATGGCGAAAGCCACCTGATCCCAGAACAATTTCACTAGTGTACTATATTTTCACTCACCTAATAAAAAGATTTGTTAATAAAACTATTTTATTATATTTAATTCATTTATTTACAATTCACTCAAAAAAAACAAAGAGTAGGAAAGATATCAAACTTTCAACAATATTTCACTAAGGTTTCTAAGTATAAAATACGTATTTTACATCACTCTCATATACCAAGTGTTTTATAAATAGTGTTACAATATGCCAGCAGGTGACACGCATGTAATTTAGAACATCACGTGTTCATCGATTTGCTAGTTTTTCCCTAAATGCGTATTCGGTAATGGCTTAACAAATAAAATAGGGTATTTTGGAAAAATCGAAATTACATTTAGTGCACTTTGAATGGTAAAAAAATCTGCCTTATATTTTTGCCTTTCTAAATAATTGAGTCAGCCGAGTGTATCGTTACATACGTAGGTACATTGACATCTGTAGTGTGAAGTATCACTTACGATTTAAACGATGGTAAATGGAAAATCGAAATTACATTTAGTGCACTTTAAAAGGTAAAAATATAATCTGCCTGATATTTTTGCCTTTCTAAGTAATTGAGTCAGCTCAATGTATCGTACCATACATAGTTGCATTGACATCGGTAGTGTGAGGGGTCACGTACGATTTGAACGACGGTGAGCTGTAAGAACTTCTGTCGAAATAGAGCTAGCTCATAGCAGAAGAAATTCGAACAGAATCCAAGCAATAATTATAGCTCGTAGCAGGGGCAATCCTGTCTGAAGCCAAGCAATAATTATAGCTCGTAGCAGGGGCAATCCTTTCAGAAGCCAAGCAATAATTATAGCTCGTAGCAGGGCCAATCCTTTCAGAAGCCAAGCAATAATTATAGCTCGTATCAGGGGCAATCCTTTCAGAAGCCAAGCAATAATTATAGCTCGTAGCATAGGCAATCATTTCAGAATCCAAGCAATAATTATAGCTCGTAGCAGGGCCAATCCTTTCAGAAGCCAAGCAATAATTATAGCTCGTATCAGGGGCAATCCTTTCAGAAGCCAAGCAATAATTATAGCTCGTAGCAGGGGCAATTCTTTCAGAAGCCAAGCAATAATTATAGCTCGTAGCAGGGGCAATCCTGAGAGAAGCCAAGCAATAATGGCTCGGTTGTATCAAGAATTTCAATAGCACAAGTAGTCAAAAAAGGTCTGCATATTCAAGTTTTAAAATCAAGCACAGGTCGTAGGGAATTTTCGTTCAACAGAGGGACAGGAAATCGAAGCGCTTTTGCAGCATTACGCGATGTAGGTCACCTACGGATACCTTTTACAGATATTAACCTATTTCATTATTAAACAGTCTCTTATAACCGTCCAGATAACAGAATTATTGTCAAAGGTGCTAAAGAAACCCGGAAAGTGTCTACAAGATTCCAAATATTTCATCCTCTAGCCTCTTCGACAGTGTAGTACAGATTCAATTATAGTATTTTACTATTGAACAGCCTTTTACAACCGTTCACATGCTGACAGAGCTATCGTCAAAAGTGCTAAGGAACCCGTGAAGTGTCTACAAGATTCCAAATATTTATCCTTCAACCTCTATGTCGGTATAGCGGTCTAGTTATAGGAAAAGGGTTTGAAAACTTCAGCCAAAATTTATAAGGTAACCGTTTTGGATACACATTCTATAAATCTTCCATAACATTCTTATATTTACCGTTATTCTTATTTGAATATAAATATTTAAATTATTTGCACGATCAGAAGATGCCTTTTTCTTAATCTACTTGATTGTATTCCCTCAAATATATGTAAATGTAAGAATAAAATGGGAACACTCGATCAATATTCCTCTTTAAACTACCTTTTTAAAAAGAGCTTTGGATAGAGAGGCGCAGAAAGATCTCATTAGCCAGGTAAACAAGCCGAAAGAAGATCCTTGGAGGATGGGCAAACATCTCCGCGGCTTAAAACCATTAGACTTCAGTTGGCTCTAAGTGGATTGAGCTTCCGTGACATCGCTCGACCCCCACGGGAGGAATTACAAACATTACATAACAATCTAACAGTAAAACAAGAGATAGAGATATATTTAATGTACAAATTCTGGATAAACATCGATTTAAACTATGACTATAACATCGAAATGGAGTTTGACTCACTTTTAAAGGCTCATGTCTAATGTATATATATATATATATATTGCCACGTGGAAAATTAGGAAAGACAAACTTCAGTATGACACAGCAATTTATTTAGGGCAATAACAAACTATGAATGATAAACAAAAGATAAACAATCGGAGGTTTACAGAGTATCAAAATACAAGTATAAAAAATGGTATTCTTTTAATAAAAATAATGAATATATTGCTACAAAATAAATGCTGTAAATAAATACTCTCAATGTCTCCATGTTCAACAATACTTGATAAACTAAAACTTTGCCTCATGTAAAACTCACTTTACTATGTGTATATAGCTATGAATATTTTCATATATAAATACTACCATGTAAAGAATGCTATGTAGTTAATAATTAAACGAAAAAACAGGGTGAAGGAAGACGAGTTTCTTTTATTGATGCATAAGCTTTCGGGTAAAAACCCTTCAACAGGCGAGAAATGAAGTGCGACTTATAAGAACTATGATACAAATGGTAGGAAGGAATATATATATATATATATATATATATATATATAAGAAAGTTTTTAAACTATTTATATTTATTAATATTAACAGAAGACCGATTTTTGAGAAATTCCTTCCTACCATTTGTACCATAGTTCTTATAAGTCGCGCTTCATTTCTCGCCTGTTGAAGGGTTTTTACCCGAAAGCTTATGCATCAATAAAAGAAACTCGTCTTCCTTCACCATGTTTTTCGTTTAATTTCAAATCAGGAAGAATTCTTTATCTATGTAGTTAATAATGTCTGAATAAAGAGTTTTATAACGTGAAAAGAGAGAAAGAGAGAGGGAGAGTGAATTCAAAGTAATTGTTTACTAGTGGTGATGGTGGTGTCTTGTCCATAAAAGCCTTGAGAGGTGTCCAGTCCAGATCATCAATAAGGTTCAGTCAAACCCTCCCAATATTTTTTAATCGCAGTATGTAAGGTAGAAGTTTGTTTTATTTTTGAAATAAAAATTCGTGCTTTGAATGTTTCATTTCTTTTTAATAGGAGCCTTATTGCATTTACAAGAATGTTCGGTCCAAGAGACTTTTTTCCCCTGAAGAATCAAGAAAGAGAGAGAACGACTTCTGCCATGCTCGTTGAAGAGCTATTAGCTCACCTGTCCCAAACTCTATAATAAACCTATCCATCCCTAATCATCCCTGATAGTTTGTTTCAATCAGCATTTATGTGAACTTCTATAGAAACACAAATGGTCAATGTAACAACATGTTTATTTATTTGAAAAAAATTGATTACATGAAAGTATGTTAGAATATCGCAAAGAATCACACACATAATCCTATCTTGTGTTTCTTTCTATTCTAAGGAAAGAAAAATCGTTATGGCAGATATTTTAAAGATAATTTGAAAATATGATTAGATTGGTTATAAAAGGAATCATAAGATCGGATCTTTCCTGGTGTGGAACTAACACCTACCCACATATTCTCATGCCCAGCAATGGCCGCAGCCTTGTAGAAAATCGACATGGACCCAGAGCAGCAGCTTTACACACCCAAGATAGTGGACATTGCTGCTGCTGTGATAGAGATGCATGGAGACATCTGAGGTTCTTCATAGGACACGACAACCACAGCATAAGATCGTATTCTGTATGATTATTTGCGGGATTCCAACTTTTATGTATTTAATTAAAAACGTTCTTCTCTCTTTTAGAGTTAATCAGTTTCAATTAAACTATTAAAAACCAAGTAATGCCAGGATATCTCAGGGCTCAAGAATGGATAAACCTTCCAGTAGTTTCGATACTGCCAGAAAGTTGTTGCAGAAGATGCTGAGCTTGGAACATGCCCCAGCCTTGGATACTGTTCCGCGGACTCCAGGACTGACAAGCCAGCTGTTAAATAACATTCATTATTTCCCCAGCTGTGACACATGTGATAGGCTTTCCTTCGAAATCTAATATTTTCTCTTATAAATTAATATTTGTGGTGTGTAAAGTATTCGTTCGCATATGCAGGAATTCCTCAGCTTACATAAAAATGGATGTTTCTTGAATAGTTTCGTGCTCCCCGCTATCTTAAGTGCATCTCTCACTGTGATACACTCTTAGTACAGTTTCCTAGTTTATACCTAACTCTATGAACACGATTAGAATTCCACTTCGAAGATGTTTGTTTGATATAAGTTCTCTTAACTGATGCTGATTTTTTCATATAAACTGTAACTAACACGAATTTAATACCATCACCTTGTAACTCAATAGTTGACCCGCTGGCGATTCTCCACCAAACTCTGCAGTGGTGGCAGAAATGCCAGTACATATTAATTATACATAGTTGTGTATTAGATAATAAAAAGGCATATATTGGATTTGATAAAAGATTTATTTGCCAATATTTCGGCTGGCTGAACGCCAACCTTTATCGAGGTATTACATTTTTGTATACACAAACTCAGCGCCACATAAATTTTTTATTAAATCCAATATATGCCTTTTATTATCTAATAAAAAAAATGTAATGCCTCGATAAAGGTTGGCATTCAGCCAGCCGAAATATTGGCAAATAAATCTTTTATTCAATCCAATATATGCCTTTTTATTATCTAATGATTTAAGTATGGATTGCTCTATTTTCAGAACAATAGTTGTGTATATCTGATTATTATTTAAAAATAATAGTGCAGACTGTGTGTATGCACTTTTGCATATATTGACGAGACGTCAATAGAATTATGTTAATTTTTAACATTTGACAATAGCTTAAAATAGAAATGGCGTTTATTACATATTATTAAATATAGTCAATACCTTTTTTATGGATTTTGTTCACAGAGAAAGAAATAGAAGTAGGACACCGAAGTACATATAAAATTTCTAATTTATCCTATATTCTGTATCTACTAGATATTGGTGACATGGTATCTCTCAATCGTTCGTTCCTGTGACTGTCTTGTTGAAAAATCGCATATAAATCGGTTTTCATGCTGTGTTTAGACAACCATTTTTTCTTGTTGATTGTTGAAAATCGCCTTTTCGAATAAAATACAGAAATAATTAATATTCTCCATCTTAATCTTCTTTGTTTTGTTTTTGCTTATCCCTAGTACACGTGGTACAGGCCATGATAATCATGGTGGGTAGAAGTTGACGACTGCTTTTACTGTAAGTGCACCACATGTTACAAATGTGCCAGAGCCCCGTTTGATTACTTGCACTCTCTGGTGTGGTTGGACTTTTGTGAGAATCGGGGGCCTTTGGTATATATATATATTTTTTTTTTATCAGAAAAAAAGTGCCCAATGCGGGAATCGAACCCGGGTCGTAGCGGTCGAAAACCAACGATTTAGACCATCCTTCCACCAACCCCCTAATCTTCTTTGTAATTTATTATGTTCAATTCTCTTTCAACCTAAGAATTTGAAAACTTAATTGTTAGTTGGTCTTAATAGCCTCCAATGATATCGAATGGGTTGAAACGCTTTTGGTTAAATATCAAGGACTAAAATATCCCGAGGTCTCAGTAGCCATTGTTGCGCAGACACGTTGTTGCGTGCAAACACCTTTTCAGAAAAACTATTCGATTCTTGGCGCTATCAATCCAGTCACAACATGGTCAACTACAATGGAGGTTGTCACATGAATATCTGCCCCAGACTATATACAATATAAATTATATTCGTTTGGTTTTTAATATAATCGCAAATTTATACATCTTCCACTGACATTCTAATGGATCTATACTTTTTTCAAGAAGGGTTTGTTTTGGTCCTCCAGAAATTCAACAAAGGCATCAACCATTCCATTATCATTTTCAAATGTCTTTCCTATCAATAACTTTCAGATGTCCAAACGACTAATAGACCCTGGGAGCTAAATCTGGAGAAAATTAGAGTGTTTGATGATTTTGGACATTCATACGTCAATTGAAGTGTTCGGAATGTGATTCGAGAATGCTCACAATTCATACCGATCCAATTCAACAAAGGAAATCATCTTGTGTTATAAAACGTGCTTTGTAGAATGTAGGCTTGAGGTGTAAGTTCATTGTTTATATTGCTGATTATAATGGTCTGATTGTAGTATAAGTTTAGCTTTAGAATATAGTATTATTTAATGATGAAGGCAAATATAGGACAACCCTTGTATGTATTTCAAGCTGAAGACAATAAGTAGTTGTAACTTTAAATGTCCTTAGAACTCAATTCTAGCATTGACTTAAGGAATTTTTCGAAGGTTGTCAGATCACAGTGTCACAGTATTCAATCGCGCAGCTGTCTCCCAAGTAATTAGGAAGTATAAACTCTCGGAGCAAGTACACGTGTACTCCGCCTCCTTGACATCTGGTCTATACTTAGACCCATTCAATAGCGCCGCTAAAAATTACCCTCGAAGCTGAGTGAAGTGTGATGGCTGCCAAATGGTACAGCGGAGTTCTCACTCAACACTTTGCCCCATTTCTTCTGTTACTACAGTCACCTTGCATCGCAGGGGCTCTATACCCAGATATAGACGGCTGTCCTCTCTATTATCGGTGGAGGAGCATTTTCCAGATGGACAATACCATTTTTTATTAATTTTTCATAAGAGGGTAGGTAGAAATTCTCTATGATAATTACAAATGAATAGCACATATGTGTATTTTGCATATAGGTTTCTCTCCCTCATGGTCATTTTTATAGCATATATTTAATATTTTTGTATAATAATCCCTATCGATATTGTATAAATTTCTAATGATCATTACTTAAATAAGGGATTGCGAACTTTGATATGAATTGACAAGATGTCAATAAAAGTGTGTTAATTGTCAATTGTCTATCTATCTCGTTAGTGATATATTTTATAAATAGATATTGCCACGTGGAAAATTAGGGAAGACAAACTTCAGGATGTGACAACAATTTATTTCAGGCAAGAAACCACTAAGAATGGAAAACAAAAGATAAGCCACGAAGAAAATTTACAGAGCAGCAAAATATAAACATAAAAATAACCACTCTGTTAATAAAATAATAAAATTAATAAATACTTTGTTACACACAATATATTTTAGAAAATGGATCTATAATGTAGATACACAATAATTTTGTAAATATTGGCATTCATCTCTACCTAATATCCATGAAACTTCTTACCTCAAATTGGTATTGATCCATTAGACAGCAGTAAACACATCGACGTCTATCTCCAGCAATTGTATAGCGAACAATTTAAACGGATGGCTTATTCATAATTGGTTGCGGTGCCCCTTCAGGGCCTACATAGTCAAAGCCTGATATGAGAACGCTGTGGATTCAGAAAGGATCGTCAAGTGGTACGTAGCTCTTCTCTTGAAAGAAGGATCTCGTTGATGAAGTTTTTGTCTATCTTGTCATTTTATCCCCTGGAACAGTTTTTGAACACCATGTCGTCCTTCCAGCACCATATGAAGATCTTGAATTCGGAATGTTTGTTATTCAATAGTTGCCGCTCACTATGTTCTCCATGCAGATCTTTCCTTTCTAGCTCTCCTGCTCTGCTTCCTTCCTGGCGGCCTCGTGATCCCTCTCCTTCATGATTCTGTTCAACTCCGCCATCAGATCCTCATTATTATCATCATCACTATCCTCTTCGCTCTTATCCTATTCATTTAGAGGATCATCAGCATCCAAGGTGGACGGCTGAATGGCTTCTCTTGAAAAAAGAAGATGATCTTGTTCAACTCCGCCATCAGCTCCTCGTCATTATCACTATCTTCTTCGAATCTTATCCTCCTATTCCAGAGGATAATCAGCATCAAAGTTGGACGGCTTCTCTTTAAAAACGAAGATCAATATGCTTTTCTTTAAGCAGATTACATATGCATCTTCTCAATAGAGACCATGCTGATTCAGATTATTTGCCAAAATGCATAATAAATATTAAGCAACAACAACAGCTTTATTAGGAAATTTCCGTCCTGTAAGGACTCGCCATACATCATTTTCATGGAGAAAAGGAAAAGAAAACATAAACAAAGGAGAGAAGGGAAAATGAAAAGGAAATCAAAGTATTCAACATAACTATATAAATTAACTATGGAAGGTAATTGTTCTGTAATTTAATAAGTATTAAGGTGAAAACATCAGACTTCTAGGGATAGGTTTATTTTTAAAATAAATATTTCAAATCTCTAGCTTTCAGACACATGATAACCCTTTTGCAAGAGAAACACAATATAATAAACCGCCGATTTATTGTATTGTGTATCTCCTGTAAAAGGCTATCATATACGAAAGCTAGAGATTTGATATAATTGAAAAAAAAAGGAAATTTATCTCTGGAAGTCTGATGTCTTCACCTTAATATTGACACAAGGTATAGTGTCATTGATTTGTGAGTATAACAGGTATTTAACAATAATTTTGTGAAATGAGAACCTATTAAACATCTTCCAATATAATTAAAGACAATATTGTGTAAATTTTTACACAAATAAATTTACTGGCAATGTGTTAAATATCATCAACTATTATCTCTACAGACCTTACTGCAATGATATGAGTTATTGAATGAGAGGGCTTGGCTCATCAGTAGTGAACCCTCTCAGCGGTTTCGCCAAATTAATCTCTAGACCGCTCTACTATTGTATTGGATTGTTTTGGAGTATACCCTGTATTTTCTATGGAAGGTAGTTTAGGGGTGTTTAGTGAACTATGGATATAAGTTTATAGGTCTGTAGAGGTACATACATATAATTTCAAGGTATTGCATCGAGCAAAGCTCTTCCGCAAAATATATTTTCATAACCAATATATATTATTAAATTTTATTTACATAATTGTGTGTTACGAATATGTGTGTGTTTAAAATTGTTTTATTCCTTTAAAACGATAGAAAGGTGAATATATTGAAGTGTATGTCTATAGTATCAGTATCACTATAAAAGTAAGATAGAAAAATGCAACATAACAGTGGTATGGTAGATTAAACTGTAGAAAACGTTGGGAGGGTTCGCCACTGATGAACCAGGCCCTCCCATTAATTTTTCCATTGCAGTAAGGGCAGTAGAATTTGTTTAATTTCAAAAAAGAATCATAAGCGTCTATAATAGTTTCGAATTTTCATATTGAAGTGTATTCGTCAAACGTATGGATGCACAGTCAAAATAATATATTAGAAAAATCTATAAGCATATAATACTGATAAAATAATTATAAAATATCAAAATAAGATTATAATTAATTTATTACAACACACACAGCTGGCAAGCCTAACAAAGAATATTTTACAATGTTTATTCTACTAAATTAACTTAAATATTACGTAAGTAGATGGTATTAAAAAACAAGATAAATAAATTTTCGATCTCCCTCCTAGGAGAAATAAATTACAACCACCAAATTGGCTCGCGTCGAACTAATCTAGAAATTCAGATTGGAATCTTCTGATGAGAAATAAACATCTTTTTGTATAAATATTTGTTCTTGAGTAAACTCCCAAACAACTATTCTAGATTTTTCTTTACATTTCTAATTATCTTTTGAATCTATTACCAATAATGCGTCTGCGCATAATCTTTTTATTGTTAGTAATGCTTTATAAAATTTTAGCCTTTTTATAATGTTCGAATAAATGTGAAATGGTGTAAAATCTGTTTTTCACTTTGTAGTTATTTTACGCTGTTATTCAATGATAATGAATATTTTTCTCTTTAGAACCTTACAAAAATAGCATGTTCGTTATATCTAACTTTTAATAAATATATTTGCTCTGTCCTGGTGTGGAACTAACACTTACTCACATATTCTCATGCCCAGCAATGGCCGCAGCCTTGCAGAAAATTGACATAGACCCAGAGCAGCAGTTTTACACACCCAAGATAGTGGAAATTGCTGCTGCTGTGATAGAGATGCATGGAGACATCTGAGGCTCTTCATTGGACACTACAACAACAACAATAAATAGATTTTAATATTTTGATAATTTGTCTTATATTGAGAGAAGAGGTTTTAAGAATCTTACTTCTCTCCATAAAAAGATATAAAGACAGGAGTTGACACCGTTGACAGTCACGACCTGGGATTGAATCTCTCATTGAACACTTTTTCTCTGTTTCAATGCCCCCTGACTATCAGCATGTCCAACACTACCAGTGAGTGTAAGTAAACAAAAGGGGATCTATCTCCTTGTAAATACAAAAGCTGAATTTCTTCCAATATGGGTATACATGTGATGTTGTTGTTGCTTATTCTTCAAGTCGTTTAAACGATCTCCATTAGGTTCCATTGTCTGAGCTTTTCTATTATAGTCCTGGGGTGACGGACGATGCACCATACACTGAGACAGATGTAGACATCATTGAGAAGGAAAAAGGGTGCTGTTGGTCTGAAGACCTGGAAGTACCACTCAGTGTGACTTTGCTTCTTTTGGTGTCCTGACATGGAGTGTCCTTTGTAGCTGCTTCTATGGAGAACAGACTCTACAAATTGATACCTTCCTACATTAGCCGGGTACAGGGTGACCCTACCAGGAGTTAAACTCCCGACGTCCTGTGCTACCTGTTTACACCCTCCCGCCACTTTGAGGCTGTAGGATAGGATTTTGGGATGGATGTGGTAAACTACAGTAACAGACAATACCATTTACTCTGATTACCTTAGTCACGTACACTTGGAATAAGTCATACTATAACGAGCGACGTTTTAAATCGTATTTTCGCCGCCACATTTCCGATTGATGCTTCAGCTTGATTACTGAGGTGTTTGTGTATGTAAAATATTATATAAAACTGAATAGTGTGTGCAAAATATATCCAAAAACTACCGTATATGATATCTCCAAAATGCTTAATATTAATGTACGGAAATATATTCTATGGAGCAAGTAAAAGAGAATTCCCGTTGCGTTGATATTTCAAGACACAGACACGAGACTTCTATAGACGCGAGAGCACGAACTTTCTATACACCTGCACGAGTTTTCTGGACAGAGCCGTGAGGTTTATAGAGATACTGACACGGGTATCTATAAATGAAGCACTAGTCTTCTAGACAGAGTCATGAGTTTCCTATGCACAAGCACGAAAACTCTAAATACGTGCCCAGAGTTTTCATAGAAACAAGTCTAAAGTCTTCTATAGATAGGCACAAGTTGTCTAGACACAGGCACAAGACCTTCAGACAGTCTAGACCAAATACAGACAGCACTCTTGAGTAAAACGATACGCCCACACTCTCTCCAATTACAGCCTTTTCATCTCTGTTTGCCCATCGCGTCTTGGATAAACTTGGAGCGTTTCTTTAAAACGAAGTTAAGCTTCCAGTGAAAAGAAAGTGGCGCCTTTGTTCGCACTCAAAGAGCACGACTCAAACAAAGGACGGGTTTTGAAGACCAGTTTTAAACGAAATTTGAATCTTTGATTTTTATATGTAGACATGACAGGCATCTCTACCCCTTTGATTTAATTTTGAAGCTAAACTATAGGAATATTTGTCAAGTCCTATGATTTCACAACATGCTCTGGTCTTATAGAAATTCGTATATTTTACATTGCGATAATAGAAATATAGAATTACAATGTGCTATTTATCATTTCAATAGAATAATTATTCTGTACACACCTTTGTGTCACACTTTATATTCTTAAAATTTCAACAAAATTCCTACATGGAGGACTCTAGTAATGACAACAAATGAATCCTGGAAATGCAATCATAGTTACTGTTGGATCGTTTTTGAAAACAACTCTCAGATTTATAAATTTAATTTATTAGACTTTAAACATTTATAGATATAGAGAGAAAAACGAGTTAATTACCTCGTATTTAAGGCAACAAAAGAATCATCTAATTTACATATATCGTTTTAACCAGATTTAACTTGTGCAAAAACAGACGACAAAGAAAAATAAACAAATTAATGGTAGAGGGTAAGTTCCTATTTTTTATAAGCTTTCACACTCAAAGAATAATCATTTCTTGCTTCAGTTACAGATTTCTGTGAGATTTCTTTAAATTTCCTTGATGTCAATCCAAGTTCTCCAGGCCTAATGAAAATTATTCGGTTCTACGCCACAAACTTCAATCTTTAATTGAAAAGGCATATATTGGATCAAAATATCATTTATTTTACCAATATTTCAGTTGCTGAACGCCAACCTTTATCAAAGTATTATAACATTTTAATGCATATATGCATTGATATGTTATAATACCTTGAAAAAGGTTGGCGTTCAGCAACTGAAATATTGGTAAAATAAATGATATTTTGATCCAATATATGCCTTTTTAATTAAAGATTTATTTATGGATTGATCTATTTTTAAAACTTCAATCTAACATACATATTTGATATTTCTCTGAAGATGATATAAATGAAGAATATAATTCACACGCACACCAATCGAACAAGTAATCTATGCAAGAATAGAGACAGTATGGATGTATGGAAGAAGCAACAAATGTAAGAGATATGGCCGAAGAAGTAAATCCTTTCCCAGGTCACGCAATTGTTCTTATGTCCTCCTTAACAGCCATAACATCAATTATTCCCATGGGACGCATGCGTGCGAGAAGAAAGACTAAATCTCAATTTCTTAGGTAGAGGTAATGCTCACAGTTGTCATCAACAGATGATATGCCAGCGTCACATTTGCCATAGAGCAACATGGTAATTGTAATCACTCAAGTTCTTGATTGATCAAATATAAACTAATTTAATAATTAATACATTTACTATCAGTCGTTTTGCTATAATATTTAAATATATACTGATATATTTTTGAAAATAGAGCAATCCATAAATAAATCTTTAAATAAAAAGGCATATATTGGATCAAAAAATCATTTATTTTACCAATATTTCAGTTGGCTGAAGGCCAACCTTTATCAAGTTGTTATAACATTTTAATGTGTGTCAAAAACTTGATTAAAACTTAAAACTTAATCTTATTGACGTTATGTGGCACTGAGTTTGTTGTTGACACACATTAATATGTTATAATACCTTGTTAAAGGTTGGCGTTCAGCCAACTGAAATATTGGTAAATTAAATGATATTTTGATCCAATATATGTCTTTTAATTAAAAATACTGATATATGTTGTCATTTAAATCTATATCAAGGTTTAAACACTTTTATCATAAAGCTAACAACATCAATAACTTTTGTCATTGCTGTAAGGTCTGTAGAGATAATATTTGATGATTTTATTAAAAGAAACACATTGCTGGTAAATTTACTTGTTAGATTTTATAAAGGTAATACTTTGGTCACAATTCATCCAATACATCGGTCTGGAGGTAGTTTTAAGTCTTTGCCACCAAGGCAATACATATTGAGGTGGTTTCTGAACTTTTTTGTTGCACTATCTGCAGATATTGAGAAGATGTACAGGCAAATATTGTTTCATCCTGATGATAGTGACTATCAGAGAGTCTTGTGGCGTGATTCACCATCAGATGCTATTCAAGAATAATATTTAACAACAATTTCTACAATAATTAACAATTAATAACAAAAATAAGAATAAAACACACATGTTTAACCAAACAGAAATGAAAATATCAACACTCTCCGCTTGAAAAGCTTTCATCTCTAAGTTTCGATTTGTATTGTGATCTTCCCACCTCACGGTATGTTCTGGTTGTGCTACATAATTTACAGCGGGTTTGATATGAATTTATAGAAGGAGAGATTACCATTTAATTGACGTGGATTAAATATGTAAATAACAGAGCTGAGTTATGCTGGACACTTCCTTCATCGCTATCACCAGCAATGATCTCTTTAGCGCAAACCCTTCCTCAGGCCTTCCTTACATCTTCCACTCACATATAATTATATAGATTCTATTTCAATTTTTACTTGATTTAACTTGAAAAAAATGATAGAAAAAAATAATAAATAAAAAGGTCAGGTGTTGATATTAAAAATAAAAATGGCATATCCTGACCAAGAGCACATATGCTTTACAGAAGGCAAAGCGCCATCTGGTAGAACAGAAATCAACTAAACTTTGATTTAGATTGTTCAATGATATTTGGCCAACCAAATTTCCTGATAAATAAAGAAGAGCCATCCATGAATGCGTTTCGCGCTGTTGGCGCTCGTCAGCGTGGAGTAGGCTGTACCACTGCGACCAAAAAGAATTTTGGTCGCAGTGGTACAGCCTACTCCACGCCGACGAGCGCCAACAGCGCGAAACGCGTTCGTGGTTGGCTTTTCTTTATTTATTAGAAAATTGGGTTGGCCAAATATCACGGAACAGGCTAAATCAAAGTTTAGTTGATTTCTGTTCCACCAGATGGCGCTCTGCCCTCTGTAAATCACATGTGCTCCTGGTCAGGATATGCCATTTTTTATTTTTAATATTATAAAATATATCGATGTTTTCCACGGATTTATATTTCCAATTGGCTAAAGGTGATGAAAAATTTAATAATCCGAATCAATTAGTGTGTAGCAATGACTAAATCTTTCTTTGAGTTTTGGATTGAATCTTAACTTAAGGCGATGATCAAATACAAAGGGATTAAGTCTTAGCTTCGGCTATGATCGAATATAAACGGATTGAACGTTAGATTAAGGCGATGATGGTCTTGTAAATATTTCAATATTTTCATATATTAATTTTCGTTGGCAAAATTGGAGATAAAATAGTCTCATAACTTTGATATAGATAATCTAAATAAGGCCATGGAACTCGTGTTCTACTATATGCAAGTGTCCCTTGAGGAAAGATGTGGTTTGATGTTGAAAACAAATAAATAGAGTGTAAATTGTTTGATTCTGTTTAAACAAGTGAGAGACGCCTTTTCTAAAGATTCACTGTCTCTTCAGCAAAATAATTTCCAGAAAAGGGATACCATTTAGATAGAAAGTGTGATTCAAAATTTTACCCAAAATATATTTTTGTCGCCAAGTTTATAGTCGTCGGGCTCTACATTCCCTCCTATATGTTCTCTCCTGTTCACACACAGTGCACAGAGCGACATTTTACAAATGTCCAACTGGTTCAATTGGTCTAGGAACCTTTTCCAGTCTGATTTAATCGAATTCGACCTAGTTTGCCCATGCCACTGCTTCTAGAGGTGTACAATTGTAGATAACGCTATTAAAGAGGTACATTAGAGAAAATATAGCCACAATAACTAATGATTTATTTAACTTCGACGTTTCAGTGACCCTTGTCACATTCCGAAGATCTTTGGTTGGTTAGAAGTTGATTCAGAAAAAAATATAACAACATCAATCAGTGATTTACTTATTTAACTTCCGACGTTGGAAGTTGAATAAATCATTGGTTATTATCAATTATTTTATTTCCAAAGCGCTATATCCCGCAAGGGATACTTGCGCCAAACAAGGAGAAAGTTTATTTACATAAGTTATTTAAATTATTCAACGCATGAAAACATTAAAGATCCAGATTTTGTAGAAAGTTTAGAATGTATTCACAAAATGAATTGAACTTTAAATATGATTTTTATCGGAAATCAAATCGTTAAATTCACAAACAACTAGTTCATTCTTCATTCTAGAATCTTGAAATGCTGGTCAATCGATCAGTAGATGTATTGAGGTTTGTTACTCAATACCACAAAAGCAAGTTGAATCCTCCACTGCCTTTATTCTATTTTAAAAACTTTTGAAATTTCCGTGGTTTGTAACAAATGGAGTATTATCAAAATTTAGACGAAAGTATTTAGGGATTTCTTGGGGAAAATAGGTTGATGTGGCTGTGTTTTTTCTCAATAAACTTCCAACCAACAAAATATCTTCGGAGATTGACAGCAGATCACTGAAACGTCGGAAGTTGAATAAATCATTGATTGGTTCCAATTAACAAATGATCTTTATGAAGAGGTACATTAGTTGCTTTTGATATTTTCAATTCGAAGATGTCCAGATTTGGATGAATCCTACTCTCCAGTGAGATACGCACCGGACTGCCGAGGAAAGTCATCGATTGGACGGCGGATGAAGCATCGATCCATTCTGGCGCCAATGCCTCGAAGCTCTTTTCGCGCCCAGCCCCCTCTTCCTACCATTTTACTGAATATACCTCAACCTAACTTCCCTCTAATTCCTCTTTAACTTGAAACCGATATCTGATTTCCTTTGAGGACGATTACCCTATTTAGAAGCTTTGCTAGTTTCCTTTTGCTACATGTTCTTCAATTGAAGGTTGAAAGTATGACCTGGCGTGTACATTACTATCCTATATATATTAAAAGTGAATCGATAATTATTTCATGAGTTTTATATTTATTAATTAATAGCATTGTGAAGAAATATATTAATAATTATCCCAATTGTGTTAGAGATTTTCTTGGAAAAGTCGTAATCCTCTTTCTAGAACCTCTCAACAGAGGTTAGATGTCACTTCCCGTAAGTGACTGACAGCCTTCTTTGTTAGAAAAATCTCTTCGCTGCGGCAAGTGCGTGATGTATTATGACTGGTGGTGTCTTTTCCACCATAGAAAGGGGGGTGTCATTGCCCCGTTAGTCAGCCACATTTCAGAGTTCCCTGTAGGCCTTCACGGTTACCGTAGCGGTTCGGGGCTCACGACACCGTACTTCGCCCTACAGGGCAGTCCTTTACTTATTATGACTGGTCATTTGTGAGATATGTCCTAGCTGCAGCAACACCTCAATGCTAGACATGAATGTCGGCCACATGTGTTGTTAGCTCCATCTAAATGTGAAAAAGGGAAACTTAGTGTTCCGCAGACATTGCTAAAGCAGCTAGAAGCTCCAGGCAGATAGGAAAGTTGCTACGTAGTCGGCCCAAGGATAGAAAGGAATTAAACAGTCTTCTATTGAATGATGCGTCCTTAGAAGACTCATCAGCAATTTAGCTCGTTAACCCAAGGCCGGAGTTAGGCTCCATGCCGCTTCCTGACACATGACTGATGGCATTCTTCCTGCATACTCAGTTACAGTTAGCATACTCTGGGGAAGACATTTTTCTAGATTCTTTACAATTCTCTGTTATGTCGCTGCTGAGTATTATGGCAAAATAAACATCATAGGGCGGAATGTTGCTGTTGAAGTTATCGTACTCTGGGGAAGACAGTTTTCTAGATTCTTTACAATTCTCTGTTACGTCGCTTCTGAGTAGGAGGATAAAATAACCATCATCGAGCGGAATGTTGCTGTTGAAGTTATCGTACTCTGGGGAAAACTCTTTTCTAGATTCTTTACAATTCTCTGTTACGTCGCTTCTGAGTAGGAGGATAAAATAACCATCATCGAGCGGAATGTTGCTGTTGAAGTTATCGTACTCTGGGGAAAACTCTTTTCTAGATTCTTTACAATTCTCTGTTACGTCGCTTCTGAGTAGGAGGATAAAATAACCATCATCGAGCGGAATGTTGCTGTTGAAGTTATCGTACTCTGGGGAAAACTCTTTTCTAGATTCTTTACAATTCTTAGTTACATCGCTGCTGAGTTGGATGGTAAAATAACCACGCGGAGTTGATACGGATCTCTATTAGCTCTATTAAATTCTTTTAAACAGAAGGTAAAGTAAAAATGATGAGCCTAAGTTACATCTTCGGGAAAAAATCACAGTCATCGCGGGACATACGCTATCTAATTGATCAGCTTTCTCCGGCGCGCTCGCACTTGCGCGAAACAAAGGACGCTCTTTGCGACCTTTTCTCACTTTTATTTCGGCGTCGCAGCAATAATAACATCTTGTTTCCTCGAAGATTGTTGTAATAAAATTCTGAAGACTGCTTTAGAGCCTGTACTTCTATCATGGCTTGAGGCTTTTTTTGTATGAAAATGTATATATAACTTCACACACTCAATTTTATGTTTAATGATGTGTGTAATCTTACTTTGTGATTAAAAGGCGTATATATACACATATAAAAAATATTATAAATAAGCGTTCTTCCCTGATTTATAATATTATAAAATAAAGATTCCAAGGCTAAGTTTCTTGTTCAACCATTTATATATACGTGATAATCCTGTTGAAGGACTGACAAGTCCGAAAGCTTGAAAATAAAAGGTTGTAAAACGACATTTGAAATACTATCCCGCATGTGTTTCTTCTCAACGAAAAATCAAAATTTATTTCAAGGAGAAATAACGATGGGAATTCCCATCCCTGGACACTTTTATTTTTCCGCTCATCATTACTCTTCACAATTCACCCTTTCATACCTCATCCAAAAGGTTAGAAATAATCGTTATTTCTCCTTGAAATAAATTTTGATTTTTCGTTGAATACACGCGGGATAATTTTCAAATGTCGTTTTACAATTATAAGCCGCATTATATTATATTGTATTATAAAAGGTTGTACAAGAAACTTAACCCTGAAAGCTTTATTTATTTTATAATAAAATATTATAAAACATAAAGTTTCGAGAGTTTGATTTTCACGTACCAAAAGTAATACATTTCTCTTCAAAAGTACTTTAAAACAATGCATTTGAATTATCATCCCAGTACGAAAAGTGAACGTGGTGGTATATAAGGAATACGTCACAACGCAATTTTTGGAAAATTCAGTCGAAAGGTCAACCTGTATACCAGAACTTCAGGCTTTCTACTTCATCAGTATCGAGGCAACTTCTATTTCATTACTTCCCTCGTAGGGGATGTATGACTATATACTCTAAGGTTGTCCTAAAAGTTCGTGTTTTTCTTCAAATGTTGTTTTTCTCATTACTTGGCGAATTATAATATTACGGCGAATATACATATTAATACATAATACAATTACTTTATACATAATACAAATACATCATAAATAACGGCGAAAAATATTGGTATTTCAAATTTTTTCAAGTGTTTACCAACTTTTGGGATAACCTTGTATTTAGTTATGTCTTTGTGTTGAAAATATTGCAGTGATAGGATTAAAAGGTATTTCAGTCTTCAAGTAATACTGCTATTGGATCTACCCAATGGAGAAGGTGTTGACAAAGAGTGGCTTTACCCCGCTCTGAAGTTCCAGACAAAGGTTGAAAGCAGCTCCCCAATGGGCGAGGTCCGGAGAGAACAATTATCACAATCAATGGCCGGCCAGAGCGCAACTCCCTCGCCATCACCATGTCTGGGGACAGCCATCCATGGTGATCTCATGGCCACATGTTTTGTGATCTCATCGCTTCAACTAACCGACATCGCTACGTTAGTGTTCAAGGTCTCGAGTCAAAATGTCCCATATCGATTACCTTCTAAAATCCAGACAGCACTTCCAGACTTTGCAAACCGAAGCTATAAATATATTATTACGACACTTTTCAGCCTTCGTTGTTTGTATACAAGGCTTCTAAATAACTAGGGCATTTCTATATAGATTACCAGTAGCTGCTAATGGAATTGAGAATTAGGAACACTCTTAGATGGAATTGCCTCATTTAGACCGCTATTTCGAACAGAAGTCCCACTCGGATGTACTAAAGACCAGCAGAGAGAGGGGACACGGCACTTCGAGTCACAAGTTCCGCTCCACGATAAAGGGCGAACTCCCCTTAAAATCCCCGTCACTTAAATTTACACGCTATGTTTAAAAGTAATCAAATATTGTAGATTCCCTTTCTCTGCTTCACATAGAGAATCTTTAGTATACCTTTTATATCGTACTTCTTGTATACTTCTATTCTACTCAGCAAATATTTTCCTATTTAATAGTATCGTAGCATTTTGTATAATTGTAGTAGCACCCAAAGATGAGACGTATGATAAAGAATCAGAAAATTCCCAGTTCTAACCTTATAGATTGTAAAAATGAAATTTCTTTAGCAGTTTTATTTTTTCTTTACAAATTAGCTTTTGTGTATGGGAGAACACGATGCTTTGAATAGAAAGATGCGTGAAATCTAAAATTGAATATTCTACAAAAATTGTAATTTGTAAAATAGAAACATCTTCTTTGATTATTCCCTGAAATAACAGAGAACAAGGAAGAATATATTATCTCTATAATAACTATATATGTGAATAAGATTTTTTCTGTATTCTTTTAAGAACCTAATGTCAAAAAATAGAAATCGACTTCGATCACCAGTAAAGAAATCAATTCTTTACTTGGAATTGGTGATAAAGTTTTGATAAAACATTTCGTAGATACATTTACTACTGATAGACATCCAATAGAATCAATGGCTCCGGTATTAGTTAAGATAGTTTTGATGGACGGAATTTAACCGTCTTTTCTGGCATCCTTCCATCACAATAACCTCACAACCCCCAGGTCAAATCTAATTATGCATGATAGAATTAACTAAAAGAATACTGTTGAGATATTTATGGAGTCGTAGAGGGGAGAGAAAGATCTTTTATTACTTAAAGGTATAAAACTATAAAAGAAGGACAAATTATATGTACATCAGCAGCTCACGCCGTCCTGCCCTATCCAATAACTGCTAGCCTACCAGCAATCCAACTAGGCTATATAGGCAGATGACAATTGGCATAGATAATACCAAAGTTATATGCAAATCACAAGAGTGTTTTATCGTAGAAATATTCCGGAATTGTCACTTTCAACAAATACATTGAACAGAACACTGATAGGTCACACACAATAACCTTTTATATTTGTTATTTTATTTCAACACACAAAACGCGATATCCCGACTAGGGATAATTGCGTCGATTTACATTTTTAAACAGTAGCAGTTATAAACATTTTATACAAAAAATAAATTAATTGAAAAAATAAATAAAATAATAATAATATATATTAGAAACCTGATTTTTCCAGGTTAGAAAGATATTCATGAATATATTTACAAAATAGTTAAATCTGTGATAATTATCTCTAGTATTTACAAATTGATATAGATATACAACATTATTTACTGTCTGTTGTCTAGCGCTTAAAGAAGAGTGGACATTCCTGCAGTAGATGTCTCGAGTCTTGGATTTCCTTGCAACAATGGTAGCTAGAGTCCTCAACCGCTCCAATTGTTGCTAAAAATTTCTTAAAATTTCCGTGGTTCGTTGTAAACTGGGTATTATAAAAGTTAGAACGGAAAAATTATGAAACTATATTTGCGGAAGAGCTTTGCTCGATGCAATACCTTGATATTGTATGTATGTACCTCTACAGACCTATAAGCTTATGTCCATAGGTTCACTAAACACCCCTAAGCTATCTTCCAAAGAAAATGTAGGGTATATACCAAACCAATCCAATACAATAGTAGAGCGGTCTAGAGATTAATTTGGCGAAACCGCTGAGAGGGTTCACTACTGATTAGCCAAGCCCTCTCATTTAATAACTTTTATCATTGCAGTAAGGTCTGTGGAGATAATATTTGATGTAATTATTGAAAAGAAACACGTTGCCAGTAAATTTAATTGTTACAAACATTAAACTTTGCAATTGTAGGCAGAAATACATTCAGTTGAGAAAATGTATTCTTCCTATCTTTACAAATAAATATATATATGTCGTGATCGAATGGAAGGGGGCAACCGTTTTCGAACCGAATTAGTTCCAGCCAAGTGAGCAGCGCACCCGCGACGTGCCGTAGCATTCGCCCGCGATGTCTGCCACGTTTATTTTTGTACAGTTTTTATAGATGGATGAATTTGAATATTTACATTTTAACACAGGCTTAACATATTTACATACTTATTTTGGCGAAAAAAAAATTTGAGAAATTTTTTAACGAAAAATCTTAATTTAATTTTAAGGAGAAATGCGATTATTTCTATCCTTAGGGATGAAGTATGAAAGGATGAATTGTGAAGAGTAATGATGAACGGAAAAATAAATAGGTTTTATTGAAAATCGCGCAATCCATTTTGATAACTTTGAATAAATAGCGCTTATATTGAATCAAATATTTATTATAATTTCCAATATTTCGATGAGGTAGTTTCCCTATCTTCATCAAGGAATTTAAACCTTTGAATTTTTGAATGTTTAAATTTCCCGATGAAGATAGGCAAACTGCCTAATAGAAATATTGGAAATTATAATAAACATTTGATCCAAAATAAGCGTTATTCATAAAAAAAATATATATAGATTTGTACACAAAAACAGTTAAAAGGAGAACACGTATAAGTGAATTCTAATTTTGTCAAGAAAGGAGTTTTTTGTGTAAAGAGAAAGGAGCGAGAACAGTATTTTAAATAACAACAAACTGTGTCCTGTTGCTCTCCCCGTGGGCTAATCACTTTATAAATATTTATTGAGGACGTCTATTATCTTAAACATTCTCCTGCCATTATGCCATAGATGCCCTAAAGAATTTTAACAAACAACTTAACCTGAATGTCGAGTGAAGTGTTTTGCAATTTAAATATTGTTGGTTTATTTTCACTGAGTCCATTTCTTTTCTTAAACCTTAACTACTACGACCTAGCTGCTTCAGTGAATTAAAATACGTTTTCACAGATAGTAAACTACAATTTTTTGAAGTTCAACAAAATATATGTAGCGATTTAATAAAATGAAAGAAGACAAGTTTCTTTAATCATTTAACGACGCAAGCTTTCAAGCAAAAAGCCTTCAACAGGCAAGATAAAGCATAAATACGATACTATCGATTCATAGTGTCGTATTTTTGCTTCAACTTGCCTGTTGAAGGGTTTTTGCCCGAAAGTTTGCGTCGTTGAATGATTAAAGAAACTTGTCTTCTTTCATTATATAAAATCGCTACATATCTTACTGAGAAGAATCTTCTATATCTAAAATATATGTAATATAATATAATGCGGCTTGTGATTGTAAAACGACATTTGAAAACTATCCCGAATGTGTTTCTTTTCAACGAAAAATCAAAATTTATATCAAATTTATCTTGAAATAAATTTTGATTTTATGTTGAAAAGAAACACATGCGGGATAGTTTTTAAAATATAGGTAGTATTTGAAATATCAACTCAGCCCTCTCTATCGTTGAAATATTATAAATATATTTTAAACCCTTTTTTCAAACACACACACATACATTGTAATGCACACATTATGATGCATTAGCACGTCATCTGTTATGAAAATTCAAAACTTATAGAGACGTGTACGATTATTTTAAAAAATTGTTTAATTTTTAAAAAGAATCATACGCGTCTATAATAGTATCGAATTTACCCACAGATATAGCAAATGAAAACATTAAGACATGAATGTTTCTTTTACCCATCTATCAAACTTCTACTATCCTTACTGCGATGAAAAGATATATTGGGAGGGTTTGGCTTATCAATGGTGAACCCTCCCAGCGGTTTCGCAAATTTCTATTGGAAAGTTTTGTAATAATATGAACTCACATCTAAACTCTAGATGTAGGTACAATACATGGTGCTCTAATATCTTATAAAGCTATCTCTATGAATATCACAAGTGTGGCGAAGGTTACCATCTACAAGTACCATCTTGGTCTTGAGGTGGGTAACACCAGCCATCACCTCGACCTGCCCACTCTGTGGGAAAGAACTCTCGCAGTCCATCGGTGGCGGAGTCTTTCCCGCGGTGGGCGCCACCAATGAAGACTGTATATATTTTATATATATATGTATATATATCAATTATTTTATATATTTATATCTATTTATTCATATATTTATCTATTATATAATCATATTTATTCATATTTATATTTATTCTGTATTTAACCTTATATAATCTTACTAGACGAATGGCCCGGGCAACGCCCGGGTTTTACCCGAGTGCGCATATATTTTAAAAACGTTTTAATTCAAATACTATTCGTTACAATTATAAATTGGCGCCATGGATGTCACTCTTGTGAAACGTCCCGTTCCAAACTGTGTGTTTTTAAAATGTTTTAATTAAAATACTATTCGTTACAATTATAAATTGGCGCCGTGGATGTCTCTCTTGTGAAACGTCCCGCCCCAAACTGTGTGTGTCTTGAAAATATAAAAATAAAAATGTGAATTTTCATAAAGATTTCATCATGTCGATTTTTTTTTTTTTGCATTTCACCTACTAAATCGATAGAGATAATTACATTTGCCACATGAACTTAGGTGTATTGACTAAATAGAAAACTGCATAGTAATAAAGATCATTTTTTAAAGGCACCATATCGTTTTTTTTTTCAATAAAATCGAAACAAAAATTAACGATAAATAACGATAATTGCCTTAAAAAGAAATTGCCTTAAAAAAAAGAAACATTCGCGGTGATTTTGTCTTGCATTCGTTTATACAATTATTATATACGAATGACCCGGGTAACGCCCGGGTTTTACCCGATTAAATGCTTTTATTCAAATACTATTCGTTACAATTATAAATTGGCGCCGTGGATGTCATTCTTGTATAATATATAAATGAGTTTTAAAAATTGTAAAAAAAAAAAAAAAATGCATCGGCCGGGAATCGAACCCGGGCCGCCCGCGTGGCAGGCGAGCATTCTGCCACTGAACCACCGATGGTTATGAAAAATCCCATCCGTGAGCTTCAAACAAACAAACAGACAAACAGACAGAATAAGGCAAATATATAAGTAGATATGGACATTGTAATAAATCAGTTTTAATCTCTCAATCTCTCTATATATACTGTGTATTAATCTAATTGCAGACTCGTCATTAACCTTTTTATAAACGTTTATTGTCCGTTAGCCACCTACTGTAGCCATTTTTAAAATGGTAGAAATTTTATTAGTGAAGATATTGTATTTTGTCGATCTATATCCTCCAGTACATATATATTTCACAAATGAAAACACCAAAACGTTTCTTTTCACAAATAAATAAAAATTCTACTGTCCTTACTGCGATGAAACATATATTGGGAGGTATTGGTCAACAGTGGTGAAACCTCCCAGCGGTTTCGCTAATTTAATCTATCAGACCGCTTCTTTAGAGCTCTAATGCTGTATTTGATCATTCTGATTTTATATGCAACACTGAAGTGTGGAGTCTTATAAATGGTATTTAAGCAAACTATGGACATAAGCTTTAGGGACAGTAGAATTACATTTAAATATTTGCATCAAACAATAATGCTCTTCCGCAAACAATGTTTAGATAACCATAAACAATATATTTTATTTTACGAAGATTATTGTCTCCAATATTCACATGCGATATTTCTAACTTTTAAGCAATAAAAGGAAGCCAAAACGTGTATTTTTCTTTCTTTTCGTTACTAGGTCGTCTAGTAACCAGTGCAAATAAAATATGAAGTTGTTGTTGTTGTCGTGTCCAATAAAATCTGATGGTTCCACGAATTAACCGCCCACCAGGTATTAATTGAGTCTTCTGTGTATTTTATTATCTTTATCATTAATATAATACAACAAGTTTCAGGAGTTGAGTTTCATTTCATTGTGATTAATGTAATCTCAAGATTTCTGGCATCTCTGCCCTTCTACAGAAGTTGTCCAATGAAACTTCGAATCCAAAGGTTCAAAGTTGAGTTGTCGCTGCTTGTACCACTTTTAAAATATACGACGAAAACAGGAGGGAGAATTATATTTATTATCAATTAAGAAAATAGTAAAGGATTATTTAATGAATTATATATTTAAATGTATTTACACTATGAGAATCGGGGAATCAGGGCAAATCCTCCCGTTCGAAAGTTGTTTACAAGTTCTTCTGTTTTTGTTTTCCTCATTCCAGCCGCTGCATCCCCGTAGCCCTCTCCGTCGGCCTCCCATTGGCTGCCTCGACACCTTCTTTTCCGACAGAAGTAAAAAAAAAAAAATAATAATAATAAACGCTGTTAGATATAAATTAATTATATATGTGTATGTGTTTGGGCTAGATTTTGCATATTGTTTGATGTTAGAATATTTTATTCAGTTAGTTTGCATTTATATATTGATTATTGTTGGATTTATTTTAAGAAATATCATATTGACTGATATTATTTTGTATTTATGTTTATGTAGCATTAATTTTACTTAATCCTTAAACACATGCATTTGTGTTCTCTGTTGTGTTGAATAAAAATAGATTTTTTTAATAAGATAGCGGTGAAAAGGGGAGATGTCTCAAATTCTTAACTTTGTATTTATGTTCTAAAGAGTCCGAGGTCTCGGTAACACTGACATCGTGTGTGTGTGTGTCCAGGGCAGCATGGAGAATCTCGACAAAAAGGCCGTCTTTCTGACTGTCCACGACATTGGAAGCAACTGTAAGTTGTGACATCGCTCTTTACTTTGGTGTATTTTGATGCTTACTTGGTATACTTTGCATGCACATTCTATCAACAAATAGACTCTACATAAATCTGATTCAATTTTATATATAGATCGGTGACTCTCTGAAAATATTCTTTCTCTCTTTGCATAAATCTGATTCCATTTCATATATTGATCGGTGACTCTATGAAAAGTTTGGATGACCCAAATAACGACGTTTGATATCGTATTGGAATTCATCAAAGATTTTACTCTTTATTAGAACAAGTTACAAATATTTCTATGAAAAATAGACACTTCGGCCAGTTAGAGTTTTTTTTTATTTTCTCAACGTTTCGACAACGTTTCGATGAGAAAATAAAAAAACTCTAACTGGCCGAAGTGTCTATTTTTGATAAAATATGAATGCCGGCCAGGCAACCTCTATCTTCAGGATAAGTTACAAATAGAATAGGCGAATGAATACAATTCATTGTTGACCTCTTGCGATTTTGTCGATGCACTATCGAGTTGGTGTGGCTATGAAGCATGTAATCCAATTCTGATGGCCTTTTTAATTGTGGGTTCGTCAATCTGACTTCTAACTTGAGTTCAGTCGGCCTATTCCGTCGCTGCTAGTCGCCTCGAACACTCCTGATCTCATCAGGCTTCTTCAGCCTTCAAGACAGACTTGAGGACAATTGTTGACACTACCCTACAATCCTACAATACCAACTTGACGAAGCTGTGGTAGTATTCCCGAAGTCTACTTGAATGGTGTATACTTCCTATATGTCCAACTACAGTTTTCCCTTGTTTATAACTTCCCTTTCTCTACCACCAATCACTTCGATATATTTAGATGCAGGCATTTCCCTGATTTGATAGTCGAATTTGAAGCCGTTTGTGTTCCTATGCGTGTCGTATGTTTGGAAAATTTAGTATTAAATTGCCTATATATATATATATATATATATAGATTTTGAAAATTATTGGTAAAATGAATGATATTTTGATCCAATATATGTCTTTTTATTTAAATATATTTATAGATAGATATTAAAAACAAATATATGAGGCATATCCTAACCGGGCTCACATGAGCATTTCTAGATGGCAGAGCGTATATATTTTTAAATATTGCCACGTGGAAAATTAGAGAAGATAAACTTCAGGATGACACGGCAATTTATTTCAAGCAAGCACAAAACTATGAATAATAAACAAAAGATAAGGAATGAGGAAGGTTTGCAGAGTAAATATCGCGCGAAATTGATAATCTGTTATTAAAATTTAAAAAATACTTCGCTACAAAAAAAATATATATATATGTAATAATGCGTTGGAGTTCTGGTTGACTCTTGTAGAACCTCGTCGACTCTCGCTATAAGTTGTGGCAACCGAGGGTCAAACCTGTAGTAACCGCGAGGGACAGTCAGGGGTGGAGAGTTTTCCAGTACCTCGCTGCACCTTGTAGGACCTTTAACAGTTCTCACAAAGTACAGGCAGTCGTGGTCGAGGCAGAGTGGAAAAGCGGGGATGTCCACACACACAAACCGACGCGACACAGTTGAAAGAAAGTTCCTTGAATAGATAAAAAGTTGAGCCAAGAGCAAAGATGGAGATCGAGAAGGTTTCTTACTGTTTTACATGGTCGATGAGTTGGTGACAACCGGCGATAAGGGGTGACGCTGACCGGAACTGACTAGAACTGAACTGGCTGTTGCTACGTGGGGTCCTATTTATACAACTCTTTTGGACCAGGAAGGGGACCAGGAAGTATTGCCTTTCTGCACGTGTCCGTTAATCGACACTGGCACCAGTCTGTTGGCATCCATCTATCTTTAGAAGTTACTTTGTGATTCGCTCAATCTTGCTCTTAACTCAGTTTTTAATCTATTATATATTTTTATTTATTCATCCTCAGTACATTACATATGGTTATGCAAGGAGACATGTCAATTATGCGTATAATTTGTTATAGTTTATAATTAGTTCTATATACAACATGACAATTTTGTTATACGTATTACATAATATAGGGTTATTGGTTTAAATTATCATATATATATATATATATATGTATATATATATAATAATTTCTATTTCAATAGGGGCATCAAAATAGGGGCCTCAACAATAAATGGCAGCATCACTTATCCGAAGAATCACCCTAAATTTATACTTCATGAATGCTTAACACAAATCAGAGAACAAATTCGATACAAATCTAATCGTTAAGTGAATGAAACATCTGTTAGGTGGGCCAAGCATACCTATAACATTCCATTTCAATAATTCCACTTTTGATAGACATGATATAGCCACGTTTGGAATGTAGAAAGAGAGATTAAGAGGAACGTGGTGAGTTTCTTTATTGAGCAGTATACAAGCTTTCGGACGTCAGCCGTCCTTCATCAGGTATTGACATGAATGAGAAGGAGATGCTATATTTATAAGCGACAGTTTAGCATAAGAAATATTAAACAAGGAATAAAAGATTAAAATGTGAAATTTGCATGCCAGTAGTAAAAACATTTGAAAAGTATACAATATATAGATTTAAGAGAATCTGCATACCTAGGATGAAGGGAAAAAGGCGGAAAACTAGAGGCGAAGACAAAAGCAAGAATAAAAATAAAAATAAGAAACAGCGGAATAAAGATAAAGTTAAAAGCTACGAAGGAGGTGTATCTGTTGGTATAGAATAAAAAGCAGAATATTGGGGCGGGAGGTCAATCTTTCTGTTAAGGCTGGGGGTAGTATTGGAGACAAGGGCTTCAAGAACTAAGCGTTGGTATTTGTTTACTATATCGCTATAAACGGGGGTTGTATTGTCGAGATTGAAGGAATGTCCGGACTCGGCGATATGTTGGTATATGAGCGATTTTTTGTCTTTCAAGCGGATGTTGCGGGCGTGTTCACTGGCTCTGATGGCGATTGTTCGGCCTGTTTCTCCAATATAGCATAAATCACAATCATTACAATAATAGATCTGTTTACTATCTGTCTTGGCATGAATACCCTCGAATTCAACAGCCGTTCCTTTCTACAGATACGAGGCTCCCCTATGGGCAGTCCTCTCTCCACAATCGCAGCGGAAATTGTCATGCTAGGGCTGGACCAATGGCTGGTGTCCAAAGACCATTTGGGGGTCGTTACTTGGTTACGTTACGTAGACGACATTTTCTGCCTACACCGAGATACCGATCATTTACCCATCCTCACCGCTTTAAACTCTTACCATCCGGATCTACTTTTTACACACAACCCGTCCCGCTCTAACTTTATTCCATTTTTAGACATTTTAATTATTAACACCGACGTTAAATTCCACACAACGGTCTTTCACAAACCCGGCTTTACCCCCTCGTACCTGCATTTTTCATCCCACGCCCCCGCCTCCCATAAGATCACCACCGTCCGAACTCTTTCCAAACGTATCTACACCCACTGTTCTCTCCCTTTCTTTAACAATATCGAGAGGCGCACGGTCTACTCGCATCTCCTGTCCGCGGGCTATCCACGCAGTTTTATCGACCGACATTTTTTCACACCCAATCAAAAAAGAACCACACCTCCTTTATTCAAAAGCACCTGCGTCCTCCCATACTCCACCACGAATTCCGGTATTGGTTCCTTTTTACGTAAATTCGGCATTCGCACTTTTTACAAGTGCACACCTTCCCTTTACACCTTCTTACGACATCCAATCACAAAAAGCTCCGCCAAACGTAACTCCCAATCCCTTTCCAACGCCGTTTACAAAATTCCTTGTAATGATTGTGATTTATGCTATATTGGAGAAACAGGCCGAACAATCGCCATCAGAGCCAGTGAACACGCCCGCAACATCCGCTTGAAAGACAAAAAATCGCTCATATACCAACATATCGCCGAGTCCGGACATTCCTTCAATCTCGACAATACAACCCCCCGTTTATAGCGATATAGTAAACAAATACCAACGCTTAGTTCTTGAAGCCCTTGTCTCCAATACTACCCCCAGCCTTAACAGAAAGATTGACCCCCCCGCCCCAATATTCTGCTTTTTATTCTATACCAACAGATACACCTCCTTCGTAGCTTTTAACTTTATCTTTATTCCGCTGTTTCTTATTTTTATTTTTATTCTTGCTTTTGTCTTCGCCTCTAGTTTTCCGCCTTTTTCCCTTCATCCTAGGTATGCAGATTCTCTTAAATCTATATATTGTACACTTTTCAAATGTTTTTACTACTGGCATGCAAATTTCACATTTTAATCTTTTATTCCTTGTTTAATATTTCTTATGCTAAACTGTCGCTTATAAATATAGCATCTCCTTCTCATTCATGTCAATACCTGATGAAGGATGGCTGACGTCCGAAAGCTTGTATACTGCTCAATAAAGAAACTCACCACGTTCCTCTTAATCTCTCTTTCTACATTCCACTTTTCTCCGATAGATGCAACCACATTTCTGAAGTTATCGATGAAATGATTCCAGGAAAGGACAGCTGGGTATACATTCGCCCCTATCGGACTTCCGAATGGACAGCCGAGAGCTGACCACATCGGTCAACATTTGCCGTCGAAGATAAACACGGAATGGATCATTTAGTCGTCCTCTCTACGATTCAGTCTCAATCTACCTCTGGGGTTTGTCACCAGAACAGTATTTGCCTCCGCAGCTTCTTTCAAATTGAAGTGGATGGTTTCTAATATTGTACATTTCAGTGGATACGATAGGATTTAGACAATAGACGATTCAAATTATTTTATTGAAACTCTTAGTTTATTAAGAAAAAGACATCTCCTTATCGTGCAACTGAAATTTGCTGATGGATTTCGCCATCTATCGGAATAAATATAAACTATTCTCGTTGATTTTTAATTATTCCAGAATTGGCCAAATACCTATTCTTGATTAATCAAGAAAAGCTAACCACGGACGCGTTTCCATGGCGCAAGCCATCAGCAACTTTCAGTTGCACGATAAGGAGATACCTTTTTCTCAATTTATGCACCTTATCCTAGTATAATATCACATTTGTACTATTGTTTCACATCTTAGTTCATTGTTACCGATATCAAAGAGAAAATATAAATTTGATTATTTACAATTTGATGATAAGAATATAAAAAAACTGTTCTCAGAGATTTAGGCACTAGAGGTAATTGCCAATTCATAATATACGCATGTTCTAATTCTCACATACCTATTTTATACACAATGCAAACAACTAATTTATTCTTAGAGTTTTTACTCTAAAATATTTGCTTAACGCGGTAACTCTTCTTGTATATATGCATATATAATCGAGGTTCTGACAAAACCTTTGCCCTCGTCATTATGACAATTAAAACAAAATTTATTGACAACTCAATATTTACAAATGAAGTAAGATATCACAAAAATAAATAGAGAAATTTAAAAAAATAGCGAAAAGCGTGTTCGAACCAGGGACATCAGGTTCTAAAGTCAATTTATGGCAATCATTAGGGCAAAATTAATCATAAAAATATAGCAATGATTCAAAATTTCAATTTGAAATTTCTCTTTACAATATAAATTATCAAATTACAAAACTATTCTAGACGCGTAATATTATTTTTAAAATAAAACAATAGTTTTGTAATTTGATAACAGATGGCGCGCTAGTGCATTATAATATAAATTATCATACGAAATATCAATATACAAATCTAACTGCATGCCAACCAACTGTATTTTCAAATTGAATAAAAGAATTTTATAAGACGTTTTGAAGCGGTTTAGCAAGATCTGTAACAATCCAGTACTATACATCTCAAGACAGAGTAAATGCTTGATCTGGTTTAAATAACTTGGGTACGTTCGGTTGGAAAAAACCTCACATCTTCTTCTTCTTCTTTCTTATCTCCACACTGGGTGAAGTAGAATGCGTCTGCCTTTGTCATTAAGACTGGGAGCACTACTCAGTGGCAGGCCGACTTAGCTCCAAAATAAATGGCCGCCTCTGACATGAGGAATAGACGCCATGTGCAGCCGCTCCTAACATGGAGTACAAACGCTGCTCATCCTGTATCCCTAGATTAAGATCCCTAACAGGGTACTATCAGCCGGGCCAGCTGAGCCCAGGTTTTTTAGTGAGCTTGTTACTGCTCCCCCTCTTCCTTTTTCATCCGGGCTTGGGACCGGCAAGGGCGGAGTTAACCTCACATAATGTGGTATAATTTAATTATTCAACGAAAATATATAAAACAGATTTATTACTTTATATTTGTAAAATCATCATTTAGTTACCTAGCTTGCTTGCTCGATATTCTCCAGCTGTAGATAGTTTTGTTGATAATTGTCGACTAGTCGTACTGACGTCATCAATAAATACGCTTACATCTTAAGATATTCCAAGACAGGAATTCTACGCTACAATATTTTATTTCTCAATAAACATTTCTATCGAAATTCGAAACTATTTTAAAGGCGTAAGATTCTTTTTGAAATTAAACAATTTCTACTTCCCTTACTGCAATGGAAAAATTAATGGGAGGGCCTGGCTCATTAGTGGTGAACCCTCCCAGCGGTTTCGCCCGTTTAATCTACCATACCGCTGTTATATTGCATTTTTGGAACTTCCTTTTATAGTGATACTGTTTCTAGACTCTTGGAATGGGTATTTTAGAAGAACTGTGGATATAAGATTTGAGGACAGTAGAATTACATACATTTATAAGACATTTCTATCATATAATTCATGACGTGATGTTTGTTTTCTTCTGATATGTGTGTGTGTCCCTATAATGCTGAGAAATCTAAGTTATGACTTAAAACTGCGATTTTTAAAACTGTAAGCGATATTCTCCCATATTTTATCTTTTACTGCCGTTTTATCCTCAATGTTGACATTTGAGAACATCTAGAATCTAATTCTTTATTATAATTGCCCAATTATTGGATAATTATAGATTTTTGAATGGTATTGTGTGTGCGAATAAAGATTAATATTATGGGATAATTTCCAGAGCAATAAAGTGACATTTTTATTCTAAGAATAAATTGATTTTGGTAAATTATTTGGTAAATAACCTTGCGATTTCTTCTATCTGCTTATGTTGTTGCTTATTTGTTTAATGTATATGTTTATTCAATGTTATTTTTCTTAATTGTTTATTTTCTTTGATAATTCTGTTACCTGTTCTACTACAATATGAATTATTGTAAATAGTTTCACGCGCAATTATCCAGATCGGATATAGCGTGTCTTGTTTGCAACTGGTAATGAAAAAATAAATTGGTTTTTTAGTTCATCAATTTTCATAAAATATTTCAATACAGTCGAACTTGGATAATTCGAACCCCAAGGGACCATAAAAAAAATCGAATTATCCAAAAATTCGAATTAAAGATGTTTTGAATAAAGGCTTAAGGCTTCTAGGGACCAAGATAAATATTCGAATTAAAGAGGTTTTCGAATTAAAGAAGTTCGAATTATCCAAGTTCTACTGTATTAGGTTTAGAACACTAAAATTTTCAAAGGAGAACAATTCATCTTTTTATTAAAACAATATTTTGATTATAGAATCCTAACAATATATTGTTCGAATACTTGTTCAAATAGAGAACTTGTGGTAAAGTGTGTACAAAGACGAATGTTCATTTTTTAACATAAAAAATATGATTCACTAGCGCGCCATCTGTTATCAAAATTCGAAACTATTTTAAAGGCGTAAGATTCTTTTTGATATATAAAAAAAGATATTAGATATAATCTATAAATATAAAGGTCACCTATATATTCAAGATATATGACAAAACTAGACGCCATTTATTGACCGTCTCCGCAAACCAGCGACTTCAGGTCGATGACAAAGCCACAACACCAGTTTTGTCAAACTGAGAAGCGTCCACCTGCAGACCAAGGTTTAGGGCTGATGGCCCTCGTCAGTCTAGGGCGGACTTTATTCCTTGAGATCCACAAGGGATCTAATGGAATCTTGACAATCTACCAAAGAGGTGTTTAGCTAGCAAATTGTCTAGACCAAATCTATGGCTAAAATATAGATGGAAATATTGCCGGGAGGATATTTATCTAAAGAGACAAAGGTCACCTCTCCCGTCAAAATAGACGTCAAAGCTAGACGTCATCTATACCATCGACTCCCATCATCGAGTACAGCATCAAAACACTGAAATAGGATCTGTTGCCGCACCCGCCGTATTCACCAGATCTGGTGAATGATTATCACTTGTTCCGGTCGATGGCGAAAGGCTTGCTGGATTACACTCGGCCTATTTGGAAGAAGTGTAAAATTGGATCGATGAAAGGTTTCAGTCCAAAGACTATCGTTTTATCGCCACGTTGTACAAAAATATAGAAATATGTTTGCTAGTGGCGAACTATACCTCTAATAAATTATTGTCTTTCTCTTGAAAATTTCCAATTTTTATTCATTAAAAAAATCCAGAAATGAAAAGTGTATTTTATGAGTATCGATTGGTAGTAGTCATTGGCTAATCTTGGGCTTCCACCAGCGATGTTGCTGTAATCCAACTCAGCTTGAGCGACGGCCATAAGAAGTGGTGTGCTCCCACAGTTTAGGAATTCAGGAATCCCAGTTTTCACTCTCGATAAATAATAAAATTTTCAAATGTAATTTAAATAGTTTGAGTCAAAAGTCACTGTACAATAAATTGATAAAGAGGGTGCAATCTCTCGAAATATTTTGAGATTTTTTTATTCTTCTTTACAGATCAATGTACGCCCTTTTATATAATCGTAATCAAAATAGTTTGAATGATGATTTTAAATTATGAAAGTCATTATCTTTTACTCTTTTTTGGTGCATGAATATCACACTTCCGCAACGTTATGTTGTATTTTACTTCATATGAACTGCAATATGGATATAAGTGGTGTAGTAACCAGTCAGCATTTCTCTTTACATTTTTGTTCATGGCAAAATATTGGTTGAAGCTATGAGATAAGGCTGAAGACGATAAAAGAATAATTTCGCCTTTCTTCAATATTCATCATTCAACACGGCTGTACAGTCCCTTCACACGATTTGAACTATTTCATGATTTTTTATTTTGTTATGTTCGTTTTTTTTTTCGCATTGTATCTAAAATTATGCAGAGAAAGTTCCGCTGAAATAATTAGTAAAGCCTAGCACCATCAGAAGATGCCCATGAATACAATAAAGTGACTCCAGCTAAGTAAATCTCTCGACAAGCTGTCACAATGAGATGGAGAGGTAAACAAAAGAAGTCAAGTAACTGATCCCTCCCAGTTCACCGACTTGTCTGGAAAGCAGGACAGCTCTGTTGACGAAAAGGTCTTGGCTTCGAGCCCCGGTCTGGCTAAATATAAACAACGCGTCCTTGGCATTGATGTTCGGCGGCTTCCTTCGAGTACCTGTTGTGTGATGTTGGCCATGTCATGCTTGTGATCATATCAGCTAGTGCCTGGGTACATTGGCCACATGTACTGGATCACTCATGTTTGGGACTGCATTTCCCAGCCTACATGAGGTACATGTCTCTCGATCATTCAAGTTTGTGACTGCTCATTCTGACACGTAAACGAGGAATGCTTTGTCAAAATCAGATGGGCATATACTGGGTGCGTGTAACTGCGGCTTGCAAGAAACGCTTCTAACTGCGTAATGTGGCCTGCACGGAACGCATTTAACTGCATACTCTGACCTGCACGGAACGCTTGTAGCTGCGTACTCCAGCCTGCAGTAGACATTTGTACCTGTGCACTTCGACTCTAAAGGAGCACGTGCTGTTTCTGACTCAAGCCATTTGGTGATGTTTAAAGAGTTCCGTGTGTTTCAACGTCCACGTGTAACTGAAGTGTTCTAGTAATACGCAACTCAAGTCATCATCCACCGTCAGGATGTTTTAAACTTCCCAAACCTATCCGGTAGACCAATGTAATGATTTGATTCGATAACTATGAACACGAGGAATTGTAATAGGGCACTATATTTGTCGTGTGATGAAATTTTACCTTTTCGAATGATTGATCACTTTGGAATTTCCTCGATCTTCAAACCTTCAAAAAGATTCCATCTGGGAGTTATTTGACCAGGTAATAGACCAATGGGAGACGACATTAGCGGCCCGGCATACGTTCAGGCATTGACACAGAGCTTAAGAACATCATCTTCTGATTGCACTGAATCTTCTGTGCTAGTTCACTATTTACCTGCTCTTATATTTAATTAATAAGATTACTTTAATGATAATCTCTTCATTTATTCAGATGGATTAGGTCTAAGACTGGTGTATCTCCACCATCAGGCTCCTCCAAGACGGTTGAGCATAGTCACACAGTTTCCAGCTTACTATAAGATATTGCCACGTGGAAAATTGGGGAAGACAAACTCCAGTATGAAACAGCAATTTATTTAAGAACAAACTAAGAATGATAAACAAAAGATAAGCAATGAGGGAAGTATACAGAGTATAGCAAAATATAAACATAAAAATGATACTCTGTTAATAAAATAATAAATAATTTGCTACAATATAATCTTGGTTTCCTTCTTCATTTGGTCCACGAATGAAGCAGGTCCTCTTGAACTGGCGTATTTCCTTTTATAAGACAATCATGTCTCAGCACATGAATTATTCGATTAGGTTAATTAACTTTAAGCACATAATCTATTATTTTCAAAATATTCTCGAATTTTATTTTATTTAAACAAAACCCATTATCATTATTGTAAATTAGAAATAATGGAAATGTGTTTCTTAATAAAAGGCAGGTAAAATTTCTTCCCATTTTATTCTTCTATCAGAGATAGGGGATACCTTTTTAGAAATAAATTATTATTGAATAGGGATTTCTTATTTTAATTCAAAAAGTTATTCAACATTCCTTTTACACTCAATATGAATACATTAAGATCACAAAGCCACATAGTCCTAAATTTATCTTTTAAATTTTCAAGTTTATTAATTAACTCATTCATTTTGATGGTTTAAAAGATAAACTACCAGTCTCCCTATAGTGTATCGTATTTACCGTTAGGGCCAATAATGAATCAATCGAGTTCAACCTTATACTAGGCGAAATACTCGTTCAGCAATTAAGTATTCTATATTCCAAATTATTTATCCAAAAACGTATATTCAATTAATATTAAAAAGTCTACATGCAAGTATCCTCCTTTTTAATATTCATAATAAACCCATTTAGTGAAATTAATGGACTCCAGGGAAAGTGAATTTTAAATAAATTATTCTCTGATGAATTTTCATAGTACGCTCCAATTTTTCAATCCATTTATCATATCTTTCTATGGAATTATTCTTATTTTTAATTTCAGATAAGTTCACCCAGTTCATTGTTAATTCAATGATGAACACTGAAAAATAAATTTATGAAAGAATAGGAAGGTATATTAAAGACTTGGCGAATTCCTCGTAAATTTCTCGTGCTACGTCATTAGTGAGAAATATGAGGCAGACGAGATAGTTTGGCTTTAATAAATGTGGCGGGAAGCTAGATTCAGTACTGTGCCATGTATAATTCGTTTGTTCATAGAGTCATTTAAGTCTTTTGAATCTAAGCTATCTTATTAAAAGTAGGCATAACCCTGACCAAAAGCACATGTGCTTTTCAGAAGGTAGAGAGCCATCTGGTGGAACAGAAATCAACTAAACATTGATTTAGCCTGTTTCCTGATATTTGGCCAACCCAATTTATTGATAAATCAAGAAAAGCCATCCACGAACGTGTTTCGCGCTCGTCAGCTATCTTAAGTGTTAAAAGAAATGCATCTCCTGGTGGTGCTATTAAAAGTTGCTAATGGCTTGCGCCATCTGTCGGAATAAATATCAACTAGTTTTTGATTTTTTATATATTCCAGAATTTTTGCTAAAATTCTTGGTCATTCTTAGCCAAATTCTTGATTAATCAAGAAAGGGTTGTTGGCCAATTCTGGAATAACTACAAAACAAAACTTGCGTAAGTTCAACCCCACCAGCGAGTGCAAGTAACCAAACGAGGCTCTGGCATATTTGTAAGTGCAAAAGTCGAACTGCTTTTCACATGTGTCGACATGTGGTGCACTTACAGTAAAAGCAGTCGCCTACCTCTACCTACCATGATTATCATGGCCTGTACCACGTGTACTAGGGATAAGCAAAAAAAAAACAAATCAACAATTAGTTAATTTTTATTTCGTCAAATGACGCAAGCCATCAGCAACTTTAGTTACATTATCAGAAGATGTATTTTTCTTAATTTATCCATCTGATCCCAGTAAAATTTCACTTTTGTATTATTTTTTACATATCTTATGTGTTTTTGAAAGCATAACGCTTTTAACTGTGACTGTTACTATTTATTTCTCTTCGAACCTTAGACTGATAGAATTCCTGTTTTCCCAAAGCTTCGTTTCTATGGCAAGTCCTTACTATCCTACTGTGATTTTGAGAAGCGTAATGTCGTGGTTTACCCTTGTCTTCCACATCACAGAACACTGAAGAGATATTTGTGTAAGAAAAATACAATTCCGATAATTTTTAAAATCACAAAAGCGCATCCTTAAATAGTTACCCTGAACATCATTTTTATGTGAAAATGTTTGCATTTTGAACTTTAAAAAGGGAATATTTTTTTACCTCTCCACATATGGGATGGTGACTTAGAAAAACTTTAAAATGGCATAATGTGGAATTATCTCCGTGTTTTAGTAGCTAAAGAAGGGTTTACCTGAAAACTTCCTTTGTTGTTGGTCTTCATTGGAAAATGGGTGCCGTTGCCACGTTAGACTCCTTGGAAACGGACCAGAATTAGGTTGAATAGAAAACTTCTTTTGTTGTTGTTCTTCATTGGAAAATGGGTGCCATTGCCACGTTAAACTCCTTGGAAACGGACCAGAATTAGGTTGAATAGAAAACTTCCTTTGTTGTTGTTCTTCATTGGAAAATGGGTGCCATTGCCACGTTAAACTCCTTGGAAACGGACCAGAATTAGGTTGAATATAGAAACCTTCCTTCAATCAAGTATATAAAAGAGTTGCAGCTTGTCTTATGATTTATTCTTAATGTGACGAAAGCCATCAGAAACTTTTAGTTACATTCTCAGACGATGTTCCTCTCTCTTTTAATTTATCAACCTGATCTCAGTACATTTACGATTTTTTCTTAATGTGTCGAAATCCGCCATCCTGTAATAAACATCACATAATTTTCGAACACATTGTCTGTATGTTTCTAGTTTAGATTCCATTTTGTAATGTCACAAAGAGCCGAACTGGTTATGCTTGTTTTATTTTTTGGAAGTGAAGTCTAGTGTTATATTTATCAATATTGTCACGGAGATAAATAAAGCAAGGGCAAGTTTGTGAATAATTAATTTATTATAAGGGGTATTTATAGGGAGAGAGAGAAAGTACAACTTACCCCAAGTTAAAGATAATCCTAATGAATGGCGTCAGCCACCGTCCCGTTCCTTATTTTCAGCTCAGCTTCCGAGAACCCCTCACACCTGTGGTCCCCTCCGGGGTCCAGGGATGATTGACAGGTGTCCCATCTGGATGCTTCTTGACAATATTTTAAAAAATTACGAATTCTATTTGATATTTGTCATTATCATTAAGACAATGGTAATCTCCTTATTTGCTATAGAAGAAGGAACACAAGTTAGGGAGAAGAGATTTTTTATATAAGAGGATGATTGTACAAGCTTTCTGACAAGATGTCCTTCTACGGTAAAAGGACGTCTTCCCAGAAATCTTGTACAATCGTCCTTGTATTAAAGAAGCTCTTCTCCCCGACTTGTTTTTAATTCTTCTATAATTATTATTACTCCATGCCATTGTATATATTTTCAATTTTACAAAATCAATAAGAAATCTAGGGTTCGACTTCTTTTTATATATATAGATACACTGTCGCCTGTGATTGCAAAACGACACTTGAAGTTACACCGCATGAGTTTCTTTTTCCAATGAAAAAATCAAAATTTTATTTCAAGGTGAAATATTGACTATTTCTAACCTTTTTGGATGAGGTATGAAAGGGTGAATTATGAAGAGTTATTATGAACGGGAAAGTAAAAGTGTCCAGGGATGGGAATCGAACCCACAATGTTCCGCTTACCGGGCAGATGCCATGTCCACTAGGCTACCCTGGATGTATTTTTATAATTCTTTTCTTTCTCAAGCTTTCGGTCTAATATGCCCTTCAACACGAAGAGCCAGAAATACTACTTACTAAGTGTAAAAACAGGGAGAGAAGAATATCTTTAATATATTTTCGAGTGTGAAAGACTACTTTATGTTAACTAAGCTGTCACATATGTGCAGGGTCCACATTCCGAGACTTCGTGGACCATCCGTGTATGTTGGAGATCAAGCAGAGGTCGGTGTTCGTGCACGTCGTGGTGCCGGGACAGGAGGACAACGCTCCGGACTTACCCTCAGAGTGAGTTACACTGGTTCTCTAAACATTTCTTTACACTCAAAAGTTTCAATATCCTCTACACACACCACACATACAGCTTTATTAAGATCATCCACCGATCTTATATTCCTTTACATACTCAGTTAAACCTGCTCTTTGGAGACCCAGTTTATAAGAGAGCCATTTGGGGAAGTATAACCTGTTTCATCTGAAAGAGGGAGGAGGCATCCCCAGAACATCTCTAATACATATTGGCCACTAGGCAAGATTTGTACCATGACCTTCAACTAATATTGGATAAGATAAAGGCATATGGTCTCCATGACATAGTATAAGGATACCTAGAAGACAACAAAAACTCTAATATACTTTATGATGGCATATTTAGCACGCTTGTCATTAACAGTGACTCACTCGAATCAAAATCCAACAAAAACCATATGTTGGTTCTAAAGACCACCCGGTAGTTCTTGCATGATTTCAATATTTTGGTGAAAAGGTTCACTTTATCATTAGCTTTCTGCTAAAGTTTATCAGGAGAAAAGTTTTAACAAATAAAAAAAATAGCTTCCTTCATCTCGGAGAAATTTGAAATTTTGTCATTAAACACGTGATATCATTACCATTTCCTTAAAGGCTTTTATAAAACCTTTGATTAATCTTAATTTGATCTGTAAATAAAAAAGCCTTTTCGTTTTTGGAATAAGCGGTTGGTTAACAACATTTTGTTCACTTAAGCGAAATATACTTCTTTCAGGCCAGATAGAATGACACACTAGAGGATACAGCTAGAATGACACATTAGAGGACACAGCTAGAATGACACACCAGAGAATACCACACCAGTCCTAAGTTGCTAACATCTCTGTGATGCTCCAGCTTCACCTTCCCCACCATCCAGACCATCGGAGAAGAGCTGGTGACTGTCCTGGACAAGCTTGAGTAAGTCACCTAACTATTTGATCAAGTTTGATAAGTTCAGGTTGTGGATGTCTCGGCCATCTACGTTGCAATTATTGTTAAAACAACGATAATATCTCTATTTGCTATGGAGCTTCTTCTATATAGGAGCTGGTGACTGTCCTGGACAAGCTTGAGTAAGTCATCTAACTATTTGATCAAGTTTGATAAGTTCAGGTTGGTGGATGTCTCTGCCATCTACGTTGTAATTATTGTTAAAACAACGATAATCTCCCTATTTGCTATGGAGCATTTTATATAGGACAACAATCTACAAGCTTTCGTTCAAGATGCTCTTCTACCCGTAGAAGGACGTCTTGCCCAAAAGCTTGTACAAACATCCTCTTATAAAAGCTTTTCACCATGACTTGTGTTTCTACTTCTATTATAATAGAATTATTATGGACGAATAATTATTAATCCATACCGTTGTGTATATTTTCAAGGTTATCGATAATCGAGATGTGTAGTTCTCGGCACTTCTATCACAATTCCCCCAATAGGTCCTACACTGCAGTAGCAGCCAGAACCTAAGGTGTTTTTCATATCTTCCTTCACAGCAAGAACCAAGAAAAGTTTCAAGATCAATTTCTTTCCATTTAGGTTATTTTCAAACTTAATGATATAAGATACTAGCCGAATGACCCGGGCAACGCCCGGGTTTTACCCTATTAAATGTATCCTATTCAAATACTATTCGTTACAATTATAAATTGGCGCCGTGGATGTCACTCTTGTGAAACGTACCGCTCCAAACTTTGTGTCTGAGAAGCGATATTTTTATAGAAAGATGATCTGGCTTTTGTTTTCTGCTCGAATGAATGTTTTTCTGTTAGAATTTTGTTCCTGCATACAAAATAATGAACTGGTTTCACCCGTGGTCTCTGCTTTTTGGAATTTTTCCCGTTATAATTTTGTATCTGATAATCAAACATGATACAGCAATATAATTGGGTGTTGTTCGTAATTTTTGCCCGAATCATAATTAAAACCTTCTAAAAGTAAATTGGAAAGTCTATCACGCGAGTTTCGTGAGGCCAAAGTTCTTTCCCTTACATTCAGAATCCTGGCCGTATGTTCTTGTGGGGTTTCTGCCGCTCTCGAAGTACTGACCCTGTTTCTATTTTGCCGAAGCCTGTTCTCACGCTGTCCCACGGATTCCGCCGCTCTTGAGGTACTGGCCCTGTCTCTATCTTGTTGAAGCCTGTTCTCACGCTGTCCCACGGATTCCGCTGCTCTCGAAGTACTGGCCCTTTCTCGATTAATCCTAAGACGATGCTCACGTTGCACAGCAGTCTCAGCACTTCGCACATTTATTTTTTTACTCACTTCTGGTAGGACTTTTCCAATAGGTTTGCGTTTCTTGGGAGGCATCTCAGATCTCTAAAAGCTAAACAAAAGAAAAGAGTATAAAACAGTAATAAAAATAGGCAAAGTAGAGAAAAAATATGTTATTTAAAAGCTAAACAAAAGTAAAGAGTATAAAGCAGCCAATGGGCGCGCGCCGCCGTCAGATCCCCACGCGTTCTAGAGGGCGCTGTTTGTGAGCTAAGTTGAATAATTTGAATATATAGTTTTAATAATTGATTTATTTATTTTTTAAAATAGCCTATCGTCTTCCACGTATTCTTTTACCTATGTATGGAAATTTTGGTTTGAATTAGTAAACTACTGCTAATTTGTATACCGGACATACAGACAAACAGACATACAAACATTCATTTTTATATACATATAGATATAAAGATATATAGGTATATAGATATATAGGTATATAGGTATATAGATATTGTATAGATAATAAAAAACCTTTTATTCACTTTCCCATAAATAGATATATGCGGTTAACCCGTTTTCAGATGTTTACCTATTTCCACCTGGACATACATCAGAAAATGTCTATGCACACTTACACATGTGTATATAGCATCTTGATACAAACAACATTATAATTTGTAAAAAAAATAGTATTTAACATTAATTTGTTAATGTGATATTCCTGTTGAAGGACTGACAAGTTCGAAAACTTGTAAATAGAAGGTTTTGACAAGAAACTTAGTGCTGCAAGCCTTATTTATTTTGCAAGAAAAGGAATCGTTTTTCATTCGTTCATTCGTAAATCGTTATTCATCATCTTGATTAAGGAATAAATGTTAACGGCGACGATTTTCTTTTATTAATGCTGTGAATTCGGCAAGCTTTAGAACTATGACGTCTTTCGACAGGCAACCAGGATGCCTGTCGAAGGACGTCATAGTTCTAAAGCTGGCCGAATTTACAGCATTAATAAAAGAAACTCGTCGCAGTTAACTTTTGTTCTTTCTTTATTTATTTTATTACTAGCGGATGTACCCGGCTTCGCCCGGGTTTTACCCTAGTGAAAGTTTATCTAACGAACATTTGTTAAAACAATTCTAGAAAACATCCAATCCCTACTGAATCCCATACTTGGCAAAATAACTTTATGTTTGATTATCTGCTCCACCTAGCTGTACCCGTTCAAACGTTGCTGTCTTTGAACAAAAAGGCAGTTTAATACCTAAATAATAATTTATTAATGATCAAATGTATATAATACATCAAAATGAAAATTAACAATAAAATTATCCCTACATAAATGTCATTTGAATATAACGTATGTAAAAAATAATAGATATATTTTGAAAATTTGAAACTCGTAAATTTGAATATCTCGATAAAGTGAACATTTTTTCCCGGTCCCTTGAAAAATATTCGATAAGTTGAATAAATCAATATTAATTATCATTATTCTTGTCTCAAATAAATTGCCGTGTCATCCTGAATTTTGTCTTTCCTAATTTTCTACATTACAAAATCATCATTTTATCTATTCTCCCAATATATATGTTGTAGATAAATGATAAAACTAACTTTGGCTTGTGCGCAAATAATAGGTAGAAAATCTTACTTTTGATAAATAATCTTTAAGATAATAAACTTAGGGATAATAAAACTTATAGATAAAAAAACTTGTTATCATCGTCGCAATGGGGGGGCTGCTTGCGAGTTAAATCTACAAATAACTAAGGATATTCAAGAAATTATTTTTCAAAAACTTTCCCGGGGTAAACCTAATAATAAAAAATAAAAAAGGCATCTCCTGACCACGAGCACATGTGCTCAGGAGATGCCTTTTTTTATTTTTAACTAGACGAATGACCCGGGCAACGCCCGGGTTTACACGATTAAATGTATATTACATATGGAAGATGGACGTAGTTCCCGGAGGTCACCCGCGAGGCTTTTTTCTGTGTCACCAACTCTGCCCCCGCGCGCCAGGACCTCTTGATCCCTCTGATTGGTCGGTGGGAACTTGGACTGTCCAACCGGCCGGCATCCGGACGGTTACATTTTCTCGAGGGGGAGGGGGGGGGCAGGGAGCAGGGAAGTCACGTGCTCGCCGGCAGCCAACGGGCGCGCGCCGCCGTCAGATCGCCCGCGTTCTAGAGGGCGCTGCTCGTGAGCTAAGTAGAATAATTTGAATATATAGTTTTAATAATTGATTTATATATTTTTTTTAAATAGCCTATCGTCATCCCCGTTATTTTTAACCTATGTATGGAAATTTTGGTTTGAATTAGTGAACTACTGCGAATTTGTATACCGGGCATACAGACAAACATACAAACATTCATTTTTATATATATAGATATCAACACCTGACCCACTTATCTTTTATTTTTTTCTATTGTTTTTTCATACCTAATAATATCTCAAAATTTCACGGCGATTGGATGTATTGTTTTTGAATCTATAGAGTACAAACATACAGACAGACATTCAATTTTATATATATATATATAGATAAAGAACATGAGTTTGGCAATGAACCTGTTAACTAGTGGTTGAACTTAGCTCTTGCGTTCTTCTGAATAAGACAATTATTCTCAACTGCCACATCAGGTATGGAGAGAAAATTCTAATATAAAGTACATTTTTCTTTTTTAAAATAAAGTCAAATAATCCCTATCATTATTTGTTCTAGCCCTAAACTAACGTTCACTTTTGTGCCCATGTATCGTTACCTGACGATATAAAAATTAGTTAATTTGAACCATCTTTGCCTGAAGTTCTGCGTAGCTAGTTAATTGCCATAATTAGCAGAAGAGAGATTATACCCCCGGTGGATGACAAGATGGTGACATTTAGTTAGTGACAATTTGCTACCTTCATTCTCTGGCAATTACTTAACCCCGTGTATGGCCCACACAGGTCAATGCAATGTATCACAACGTAGCATAGAGATCTCTGGATTCTTTTAACAAATTTATATTTCTATCAATATGCATTATAAGTATTCCTTTAAATACTTGGGTATAGAGTATGTTAGAGATTTTGGAGCAGTGTAAATAATTATATAGTTTTGTGTGTGCGTATGTTAATATAAAGACCCAGTAAATAAAAATACAAGATAATTGAACAAAAATAAGAAAAGATCAAATATGTGAAATAAACTCTGAGAGAAAACTGTCAAAAACTATAACAAGACTTAGAACAAAACACTATAAAGGAATGACAATACATCCAAATGGCACAAGAACCTATAAGACATGCAACAACAGTCCTGGTTTGGAACTAACACCTACTCATATATTCTCATGCCCAGCAATGGCCGCAGCCTTGCAGAAAATTGACATGGACCCAGAGCAGCAGCTTTAACACACAAGATAGAGGACATTGCTGCTGTTGTGATAGAGATGCATGGAGACATCTGAGGCTCTTCATTGCACACGACAACAACAGAAAGTTGACATAGACCCAGAGCAGCAGCTTCACACACACACAAGATAGTGGACATTATTGCTGCTGTGATAGAGATGTATGGAGACATCTGAGGCTCTTCATTGGACACGACAACAACAGAAAATCGACATGGACCCTGAGCAGCAGCTTTACACACCCAAGATAGTGGACATTACTCTGCTGTGATAGAGATGTATGGAGACATCTGAGGCTCTTCATTGGACACGACAACAACAACAATACAGTATACACACCCAAGATAGAGGACATTGCGACTGCTGTGATAGAGATGTATGGAGACATCTGAGGCTCTTCATTGGACACGACAACAACAACAATACAGTATACACACCCAAGATAGAGGACATTGCGACTGCTGTGATAGAGATGTATGGAGACATCTGAGGCTCTTCATTGGACACGACAACAACAGAAAATTGACACGGACCCAGAGCAGCAGCTTCACACACCCAAGATAGTAGACATTGCTGCTGCTGTGATAGAGATGTATGGAGACATCTGAGGCTCTTCATTGGACACGACAACAACAACAATACAGTATACACACCCAAGATAGAGGACATTGCAACTGCTGTGATAGAGATGTATGGAGACATCTGAGGCTCTTCATTGGACACGACAACAACAACAATACAGTATACACACCCAAGATAGAGGACATTGCGACTGCTGTGATAGAGATGTATGGAGACATCTGAGGCTCTTCATTGGACACGACAACAACAGAAAATTGACACGGACCCAGAGCAGCAGCTTCACACACCCAAGATAGTAGACATTGCTGCTGCTGTGATAGAGATGTATGGAGACATCTGAGGCTCTTCATTGGACACGACAACAACAACAATACAGTATACACACCCAAGATAGAGGACATTGCGACTGCTGTGATAGAGATGTATGGAGACATCTGAGGCTCTTCATTGGACACGACAACAACAACAATACAGTATACACACCCAAGATAGAGGACATTGTGACTGCTGTGATAGAGATGTATGGAGACATCTGAGGCTCTTCGTTGGACACGACAACAACCCAGTAACTAATTAAACAGGTTTCTGGAGATTAATTTCTTTTTATTTTATCAAATCAGTTTCAAGCTTTCAGGAATCTCTGACCATCTACAGGAGAACATATCTAAATGAATAAAACGCCACTTGATACCAGACTTTGGTCAGTTTGGCATCAGGCAGCGTTTTATTCGTTTTATATACACTGCGTCACATTGAAAATGGAACACCAAGAAATAGTGGCCAGAAAATTATGCAAATTTCAGGGTAGACGCGCCTAACCGAGTTATGCAAATGATGTAAAATGCGCAGCTCTCGTGCGCACATGGAGTAAGATATAAGGGAAGGAACTTGCAGAAAGGACAGTATTCGTGTCGTTATTTCTTCAAGGAAAATCATTCTAGAAATTTTGTTCTTGTGTCAAAAGACACGTGTAATAACAGAGAATACCAGGTCATCGTAAACGGAGGCAGTTCAAGCAGACAGACGCTTTTACGAGGGGCATGGTGATCGGACTGAAAAGGGCAGGTTGGTCCATACGTCAAATCGCAGCTGATACACACCTTGGTGCGTCCACGGTGCACCGACTGTGGAGAAGATGGTTGGAACAAGGAAATGTGGCAATTTATAGGAATGTCGGTGCAACCAGAGTGACGTCAGCACGTGTGGATCGGCGTATCCTTCGACAAGCAGTGGCGGCCCCACAAGCCACTTGTACCGCCATCCTGCAACATGTGCAAGACACCCTAGATCATTCCATCTCGACCAGAACCATTTCCCGTCGATTGGTTGCTAATGGCTTGCACTCATGCCGTCCGCTGAGAAGACTGCCATTGACCCCACCGAATAGGCGCCAACGTTTGGAATGGTGCCGGGCTAGATCGACGTGGATAACGGAATGGCACAGGGTCGTGTTCTCAGATGAGTCGCGTTTCTGCTTGTCCAGTGATAGTCGCCGTGTACGCGTGTGGCGTCGACGTGGAGAAAGGTCCAATCCGGCAGCAATTGTGGAATGCCCCACCGTGCGACAACGTGGAATCATGGTTTGGGGCGCAATCGCGTATGATTCCAGGTCACCTTTACTTCGTATTCAGGGCACTATGACGGCCCAACGATACGTTGATGATGTGCTGCGACCGGTGACACTCCCCTACCTTCAGGCGGTACCCAATGCCCTTTATCAGCAGGATAACGCCCGACCGCACACTGCTCGCATTAGCCAACAAGCTCTGCAAGATGTACAGATGCTTCCCTGGCCACCGTACTCTCCTGATCTCTCACCAATCGAGCACGTCTGGGATATCATTGGACGCCGTTTGCATGCCTTGCAACAGCCGCGTTCAGAAGACGAACTGTGGCAAATGGTTGAGAGGGAATGGAGAGCCATCCCTCAGGACGCCATCCGTACTCTGATTGACTCTCTACCTAGACGTGTTGCTGCGTGCATCGCCGTCCGCGGTGGTCCTACTTGCTACTAAGCCGACGCCGTTCTCGCTCTGTATTATGACTATCATTTTGAAATAAAGATCACTTATTGTTCGTCCCTGTCTCTCTCTGTCTGCCGAGTTTCATCACTTTCTGGCCACTATTTCTTGGTGTTCCATTTTCAATGTCACGCAGTGTATGTTCCCCTGTAGATGATCAGAGATTCCCGAAATCTTGAGAATGATTTAATGAAATTAAAAAAAAAAAAACATCAAGAGAAACATTTTTTTAATTATTTAATGAATATCCAGGAGATTTAAATCAATTGGTTTAAAGACCTATTAATAAGATTTCAGAGTAGTGAAAATAATGAAATAGTATTTGTGTATGCGTATAGAGTATGTTAATTAAAAGACCCATTAATAAGATTTTAGAGTAGTGAAAATAATGAAATAGTATCTGTGTGCAAATAGAGTTATGTAGATACACTCTCTCATACTCCAATCCACACCTACTACCCATATTTAGAATGTATAGGGATAGAACTCAGAGAACACTACTCTACATAACGCTGACGAGCGCCAACAGCCCAAAACGCGTTCGTGGATGGCTTTTCTTGATCTATCAAGAAATTAGGTTGGCCAAATATCAGGGAACAGGTTAAATCAATGCTTAGTTGATTTCTTTTCCACTAGATCATCTATAAAAATCACATGTTCTACTGGTCAGGATATGCCTTCTTTGTTTTAATAAAGAATTGTCTCTCACCAAAATAGTTTACTCTAGAATATATGAACCCCAGAATCTCAATCTCCTAGGTTCAGAGTCTCTAGTTGATTTTAGTACGTATTCTTCGTAGATCGCGAAATACGTGGTGTCGCTGGAGACCCGCTGGCGATTCTCCACCAAACTCTGCTGCGCTGGCAGAGGCGCCATGTTCTTTGTACATAGTATGATGCCTATATATGTTATTAAAAAAATGAGAAATTTCTGTTGTATTTTGATTGTTATTTATATAGAATTATTAACTGTTGCTTGATTTTGGTATACATGAGTATTTTACGATATTGTTCTGCAGTCGTAGCAATAATCTTGAAAGTATAATTATCAAAATGGTTTTGATCAGGGATTTCTTTAATTGAGCTAAGGAATATACATAAAAAACATAATTTGATTAATGTACTGCCTGACTTAAGGCGTAAGAATCTAAAATATGAAAACTTATTTACATAATGTACAAAAGATTTGAGCCAGCCATCGAGAAAAAACAACAATTGAGTTTTTTTATAGGGTAAGCGTGACCTCTGGCGGTAGATTTAGCAGAGTATTTGTATCTATGAAATATAATTTTAAATAAAGAATATTTTTATATAACATATATATAATTATATTTTTTTTTATGGTGCAGACTGTGAACTTTGCATGTATTGACAAGATGTCAATAAAATTAATTTAATTGTCAATTGTCTAGTTGATATGAAAAGGCGGTGAGAACACAGCAGAGCGAGAAAATGGATCCCTCTGATAGCCATTTTCCTATCAGGCTTTGCTTCTTATTCCTCTACACGATAAAACGGTGGGTTGTGGAATCTGTAAAGTCTACTACCGATAATGTTCGGCTACACTTAACTCTCCTAACGACTAAATTTCAACTCGACAATATATTATAGTGTGAATGTTTGTATTTAAAAAGAAACGGTCTACTATTGTATATATTTAAATATTTTGTTTATATTTGTATATAGTTTCTCTCTAAGTCAATGATGCTTTGTAAATTTAGATGCTATGATAAATTTACAATTAATTTTTTACTAAAAAGAGGAGAGGTGTCCTCTTACCAGAGAGTTGCTAAATAGTAAAAATGGTCATTTTGCAAATGAAAACTGTCCATTTTAGAGAGGTGTCCTCTAGCGAAAGTGTCCTCTCATGGAGGTTCTACTGTATATGCATAAACCAAATTAAAAAATATAAGTTACTTATTTCTTCTGATGCAGATCTTTCAGTTTCAGACCAATTGTTCGTACATGGCTTTCAACAAGAAGAGACTGCAAAGATTGTAAGACCAGTCAAAGGGATCCCCAATTCTGGAGCCATAAATTAAAATCTCCCAAGTCGCACCAGTAGATATGATAATTATCCTCTCCTCCTTTCTGAATTTATTCGATTCCGCTCAGCAATTTTCTACGGAATAAATTGATTCAACTTTTTAAGAAATAAAATCCGGTGAATTCGTTTTTATTTATTAGATAGCATTTACATATTCAAACAATAGATTTGTTTTCTTTCTCAAAAGACGCTTAAATTCAATTGTTTATGAATATTAAATAGTTGAAAGATCCCCGAGTGTTTTAACTCACGCTTTGATAAAACCTTCCAAGACCTTCGCCATTCCGTCTTTTAAGTGAACAGTACCTTTACTTCTTTCTTCCGACAGTATCCCAACTACCTCAAGGTTTTCATTGTCTCTTACTAATATATCAAGTCCCTAAATATTTAAAGACTAGGATGAATAGAAGCTTGCTTGAATAGATTAGAGATTTTCCAATAAATTCTACAAGCAATCCAAGGCTAAGTTCCATGTACCATTTTTATTTCTATATCTTTCAAGCTAACATGCCCTTTAACAGGAGAACTAGAAGTATGACTTCCAATTAACTATATACACCGAAAATAAAAATATATAGAATTATTTTTTCAATATAGATTTTTTATTATTTTTGGCGTGTATAGTTTCTATAGAAAAAAAGGTCAAGGGTTTGGTATTAAAGACAAAAAGGTACAAAGGTAATTTGTATATCCTGACTGCTTAAATGAGCATTTTAGATGGCAGAGCGAAGTCAAGTGGAAACAACATTTCATTAACATTTAGTTTATTTTTGTTTCACTAGATGGCGCTCTGTTATTTAAAATGCTCAGGTAAGCGGTCAGGATATGCCTTTTTTGTTTTGTACATATAAATATAATAATTATTATAATTCATTAAAGCTTTTTTGCGCCAATTATAATTCCACCTTTCAAATACCAAGTAAATAAGCAGGATCTCGTTAGTCAAGTGTGATTCAATTCCAAACTCTCACAACTTTCGACCAAGTACCTGTCGTACAGGATCTGTCGTCCAATTGTACTTGAAGATCATTCCAGGACGATTCATCTTACTGTTCAAAGTACCATTTGTTTAGATATCAAAGTCAATTATGATTCCTATATTTCTGTGTGGATTTATTTTAAATATGTTAAGATATTAAATGTATCTATACAAAAACAAGTATATTCAATATATATGTTTATATTTTATTTATAAAATTCCATTTTATTCGACAAGGACCCGAAACAATAGGAAAAGATTTATGGGCGATATTTTTGTTGGGGGATTGAAACAGATTGTTAGATATTCCGTGAGTTGACAGGAGATATCTTTCTGCATTCATTTGTAGGATGACTTTGTTCTTTCTCCTGGTTTCATTCTTTAATGGTTCTTTTTTCCCGGTGAACTTCAAACTGCTACAAACTCTATTTAACATTGGGTGAACTTCAACCCAAGTTACTTATTTCTTCTTATGCAGACCATTCAGTATGTTGACCAATTGTTCGTACATAGCTCTCAACTGGGTTAACCTCAATCCACAACAAGTTCTATAAAACATTTATATTAGGTGAACTTGAACCTCTGCCATAAAACTCTATAAAACATCTTCTATTGGTGAACTTCAAAACCCACAACAAACTCGATAAACTCTATTCAACATCTTTTATTGGGTAGACTTTAACGTATAACAAACTCTATTTAACTACTTCTAATTTCAAATGTTGGATGCAATTTCAGAATTAAACTTTGAATATTGTTAAATGTCAATACCTCACCGACTAATGCTCTTTCCATGTGACATATATTCCTATCCTATAGCATCCACACCAGGTACTATACTGTCTATCTCATTTAGCTGACAGGCGTTGAGAGAACATGGCAATATATATACCAGGCGGCAGTCTCTTTAATTGTCACCACTCTGATCATTCATTTCCCGGCGCCAGGAAATTGGCTCCCACTTCCGAAGGAATCTCTCCTGAGCTTTCACCGCCAGATATATATAAACTGGTGGTGTTGAGGATGCCATTAGGGTTTACGCACTTTACGATCGTGGAATACTTTGTTTTAATGTATTTCAAGGTAGAGGTTTCCCTTTTGGGTTACGTGAAATCCCTCTTCACGCACTATTTATATATATATTATAAATATAAAAAATGAGATTTTCTGTTGTATTTTGATTGTTATTTATATAGAATTATTAGCTGCTGTTTGATTTTGGTATACATGAGAATGTAACGATATTGTTTTGCAGTCGTGGGTATAATAAAATAGGTTTGATCAGATATTGCTTTATTTGAGCTAAGGAATATATATGAAAAACATAATTTGGTAAAAGTACTGCCTGGCTTAAGGCGTAAGAATAAAAAATGAAAACTTATTTACATAATGTAAAAAAGATTTGAGCCGGCCATCGGGATAAAACAACAACGAGTTTTTATATGCAAAGCGCGACCTCTGGCGGTCGATTTAACAGAGTATTTGTATCTATGAAATATAATTTCAAATAAAATAATATTTTAATATAACATATATATAAAGCTATATATAACAAATGAAAACATTAAGACGCGAATGTTTCTTTTCACAAATAAATCAAACTTCTACTGTCCTTACTGCGATGAAAAAGCTCATGTCCAAAGTTTTATTAAATACGATTTCTAAGATTCCACCCTTCAGTGTAGCATATATAAGCAGAATGATCCAATACAGTATTAGAGCTCTAAAGAAGCGGTCTGGTAGATTAAATTGGCGAAACCACTGATGAACCAAGCCCTCACAATATTTTTTCATCGCAGTCAGGACAGTAGAAGTTTGATTTATTGTGTATCCATGTTCAATGAGATTGTTTGATATAAAAGTCTAACTGAAATTTTGTTGGATTTCAGTTTGAAATTGGTCGTCTGTTTCGGAGAGGGTGCCGGGGCCAACATCCTGTTCAGATTCTCGGTAAGTAACCAAGCTGGAATAAACTCTTCTGTTCTAGAAAACTAATTCTTCTATTGACGTCAGGATAGACTAGGAGTTGACGTAAATTTATTTATTTTACTTTAGATTATATATGTGTTTTAAAAAATGAGATTTCTGTTGATTTTGATTACCTTGAGGATTATGCTATGGTAATGCATTCGTGGTTAGAATCTTGAAAGTTTGATAATTTGAAATTTGAAATTTTGATAAAAGTAATGTCTGGCTTAAGGCGTAAGAATAAAAAAATGGAAAACTTATTTACATAATGTACAAAAGGTTTGAGCCGGCCATCGGGAAACAACAACAATGAGTTTTATAGGAGAAGCGTGACCTCTGGCGGTCGATTTAACAGAGTATTTGAATCTATGAAATATAATTTTAAATAAAATAATATAACATATATACAGTTAAACCTGTCTATAGCGCCCCCTCTAAATAGAGCCTCCCTTTTTATAGCGCCCGATTTTAAATAGGTAGTACGATGCGATTTACATAAAAAGTAACCTGTCTATAGCACCCCCTCTCTATAGCACCCTATTTTTGTGAGTCCCAAGAGGGGGCGCTATAGACAGGTTTAACTGTATTTTTATACCTAAAAAATAATGTATAAAAAAGGAGAAATATAATGAGTAAGTTTATATTATTATATTTGAAGTGAATATTATGAATGTATCAATAAATATTTAAATTTTTTAACAACAAGATTTAACAACGGAACCAAGCATTCAAATCGGCTTTAACACGCCATGAGCTTGTCCAAAAAACAACTGGAGCATATATATAATAATAATATAAATGATATAATATTGTGTTGAGGTATATCCAAAATATTATTACTATTTTGATACTACCCTCCAAAGATATGTGGGGGCCGAGAGACTTCCTTCCAGCCTGCTGGGATGACATATCACGGCAAACATACAAGCGGGGCCAAGAAATAGTACGGATGGCCACCGCTGCGTGGCGTGGCAGATCGGAAGAAGTCAATGAGAACCAGAATAGACATTCTAGGGTGTTGTACTTTTGTCTTCCCCTATAAAATGTAGCTAATAAGTAATACCAATAAAACACTAACTTTGAAATACTTTTTGGGCCATCGCTGGACTAATAAATCGACACACCACAGATAAAAACTAATTGATATCTACATGCGTTGTGCCTTTGTTAACGTTTTTTGCTGAGACTTGACGCTGATCTATTGAGCCAGCAAGGTTCGCCTAAAGCTAATCGACCAGAATGTGGAATAATTATTTTAAATAGAGGACACTTCTCTGGCCGAATCGTCTTTATTTTAAGGAGCTATGAATACCGGGCCATACAATCTCTATCTTCAAGATAATATGGAATAAGTCTTCTTCTTTCCTATCTACTCTCAATCATATTAGGATATCAAGTTGTGACCTTTGATGTTGTCTGTTTGACAACCATCATGATTGGGTAAAGTAGAATGTGTCTGCCTTTGTCATTAAGACTGGAAACACTACTCAGTGGCAGGCCGACTTAGCTCAAAAAGAAATGGCCGCCTCTGACATGAGGAACAGACGCCATGTGCAGCCGCTCCTAACATGGAGTACAAACACTGCTCATCCTGTATCCCTGGATTAGGAGCCCTTACAGGGTACTATCAGCTGGGCCAGCTGAACCCAGGTTTTTTAGCGAGCTTGTTACTGTTACCCCTCCTCCTTTTTCATCCGGGCTTGGGACCGGCAAAAGCGGAGTTATGGAATAAGTTAGCAAGTATAATTCAATCGGTGCTGTTTAAATTTACTCAAAATATAAAATATATGAATATATGAAATATATATACTTTTGAATTTTATACATTAGAGAGCAATCTGTTATAAGAAATTCAAACTATATTGATATATGATTATTCTCGAAATAAAACAATTTAATTTGTTTATAAATGGGCCCAACGAGAAGAATTTAAGCTAGTTGTAAAGCTATTTGTAATACAATATAATATAATTCTGTTTGTGATTGTAAAACGACATTTGAAATTTATCCCGCATGTGTTTCTTTTGAACGAAAAATCATAATTTATTCCAAGGAGAAATAACGACAATTTTCAAATCTCGTTTTACAAAGCTATTTGTATGAAATTCGATGTATTCGGGTAACAATTCAGAATGGATAGAGCCTAGTCACGAAATCTTGTCCTCTAAGACATGGAAGTGACTCGTGCTTCACAGGAGATTCCCGTGGGATGAGCTATGAAAGTCTTTCATACCTACTTTCATACTTCATCCCTAAGGTTAGAAATAATCGTTATTTCTCTTTGGAATAAATTTTGATTTTTCGTTCAAAAGAAACACATGCGGGATAACTTTCAAATGTCGTTTTACAAAGCTATTTGTATTAAATTCTATGTATTCTCTCTCTCTCTCTCTCGGGTGACAGTTCAGAATGGATCGAACCTAGTCGCGAAATCTTGTCCTCTAAGACATGGAAGTGACTCGTGTTTCACAGGAGATTCCCGTGAAGCTATAAAACTCCAGGACCGACCATCAGTGTCAAGGATAGTGGAAGATTCCACCCCACCTTGATCCCATGCCAGGACGCGCTGCCAGATTCTACTCAAGGCTGCTGTTCGAGGTCATAGACCTTAGAGCGTTGTAATCAAGCAAAATATCAACATGAAATTAATATACGTTCATCATCGACTTATAACTTAATAAAATAAACAAGCAATCCAAGGATGCAAGAAACTCAGCCTTTGGATTGCTTGTTTATTTTATTAAAACAAACAGGGGGTTAGTGGATGGATGGTCTAAACCGTTGGTTTTCGACCGCTACAACCCGGGTTCGATTCCCGCATTGGGCACTTTTTTATGTTTAAAAAAATGCTCCAATGGCCCCCGATTCATGCAAAAGTCCAACCCCACCAGCGAGTGCAAGTAACCAAACGGGGCTCTGGCACATTTGTAAGTGCAAAGTCGAACTGCTTTTCACATGTTTAGACAATGTGGTGCAATTACAGTAAAAGCAATCACCTATCTCTACCCACCATGATTATGATGGCCTGTACCACGTGTACTGGGGATAAGCAATGAAAAAAAATTAAAACAAACTATCGCCTTTTATAATCTAGAATTACCATATTCCTCTATACAACTATAGGACTTTAAAACAGCTGTAGTATTCTTGAATAGTAGTATTTAGGGGAGATTAAGGTAACTGATAGTTCTGTATGGTTTCTCCGCACACAACATAATAAATCTTATTGGTCTAACGCTTCTGCTACTGTACTATGGAGTTTAACTGCGTGCTTCTCTTACAATCATAGCACGTTTTACACTTCCTATACTATGGAGTTTGACTGCGTGCTTCTCTTACAGTCATAGCACGTTTTACACTTCCTATACTATGGAGTTTAACTGCGTGCTTCTCTTACAGTCATAGCACGTTTTACACTTCCTATACTATGGAGTTTAACTGCGTGCTTCTCTTACAGTCATAGCACGTTTTACACTTCCTATACTATGGAGTTTAACTGCGTGCTTCTCTTACAGTCATAGCACGTTTTACACTTCCTATACTATGGAGTTTAACTGCGTGCTTCTCTTACACTCATAGCACGTTTTACACTTCCTATACTATGGAGTTTAACTGCGTGCTTCTCTTACAGTCATAGCACGTTTTACACTTCCTATACTATGGAGTTTAACTGCGTGCTTCTCTTACACTCATAGCACGTTTTACACTTCCTATACTATGGAGTTTAGCTGCGTGCTTCTCTTACAGTCATAGCACGTTTTACACTTCCTATACTATGGAGTTTAACTGCGTGCTTCTCTTACAGTCATAGCACATTTTACACTTCTAATTTATCTAAATGCTGTGTGTGAGTACAATATTTTTCCTTATATATCTTTATTTGACTTACTTTTATTCAATGTAAATAATAATTCTTGTTTATATAACTACACTTTTGACACTCTATCCTCTATAATTTATTAATATACGTATATATTTTATATTAAAACATTATTTTATTTAAAATTATATTTCATAGATTCAAATACTCTGTTAAATCGACCGCCAGAGGTCACGCTTCCCCTATAAAAACTCAATTGTTGTTTTTTTACCGTTGGCCGGCTCAAACTTTTGTACATTATGTAAATAAGTTTTTCATTTTTTAGATTCTTACGCCTTAAGCCAGGCAATACTTTTACCAAATTATGTTTTTTATGTATATTCCTCAGCTCAATTAAAGAAATCTCTGATCAAGACTTATTATTATTATTATTATTGCCACGAAACTGCAAAGAACAATATCATAATGATACTCATGGATAGCAAAATCAAGCAACACCTAATAATTCTGTATATTTCAAGATGATCAGCGGAAAATATTTTTGTTTATAATGTATATATATAGAGAGAGGGAGAGGTTGAAACAGCCTCTGGGCCGAGGAAAGCGAAATTCCCTGTACAGTACCGCCCAGTTCAGCCACTGGCGTGTTACTTTATTAAAGTTGGTTTCCTTCTCGTTTTTTAACGATTAAAGAAAAACATTTTCCAGCATGGCTAGCTACTTTTATTTCCATTTTCATTTTCCACATTAAATTTTTAGATTAAATCTTTCTTCTTTTTATTTCTCTCTCGCGGGAGAAGTTTTAGATAAAAATTGGAGTTTTATGTGTTCACCGGGCGTCGTTGTTCTATTCCCCCGTTACTCGAGGATATTTTACCTTCATCCATACCTCGGTGTATGTATAGTTGTGCTGTAGGGTAGATAGCACGTATAGTATGGGCCATATATAAAGTCGGTGGACGAGTAGGTAACACCCTCGATTCCCGACAGTCATGAACCGGGATTGAATCCCGCGTTAAAATTTTGTTTAATATGTGAATAACCTTCTCATATTATTCACTGTTTCAATTATCATGAACTAGGTTGCTCATGTTGAGCGGTACCTATTAATGTGATTTTGAACCAGAAAACTATGGGCCATAGTTGAAGAATATATAGCACATATACTGTAGCCATAGTTGTGGAATACCTAGCACATATACTGTAGCCATAGTTGTGGAATACCTAGCACATATACTGTGGCCATAGTTGATAAATATATAGCACATAGACTATGGGCCATAGTTGTGGAATACCTAGCACATATATTATGGTGCTACAGTTGCGGAATATCTATCACATACACTATGGGGCTACAGTTACGAAATATAAACCTCACTATTAGATGCCTAACAAGTATACTTGAAAACACACACCGCTACGAGATATCTAGCATATCAACTTGAAACCCCCACTCTAAATACCTAGCACATGTACTAGAAACACCATTATTAGATTGTCTAGCGCATATACTTGGAAACACTGCTACGAGATGTCCATCACATGTACTAGAAACACCATTATTAGATGTCTAGCATATCTACTCGGAAATTCAGTATAAGAACCACTCAGTGGCAGTACAGTTACACTCGGCCACAGTAAGGACCCATACTTAGACGTTCGTTAAAGAAGATCGAGACTCGCTCCATAAACCACGACGGCCTAATGGTTCATCTTCTCGACGGTCCCATCATCCCTCGAGACCCAGCCAGCCACTGAGTCTCCCTAAAATGTACTTAATTCAATTCCGCAACACTAATCGCCTCCTCCGTTTTAACCCGAAACATAATTAGGCCATTAATTCTGGCTCTATCCCACTTTTTTTCCATTTATTGATCGACTTGTTTTTGCTTCTCCCTATAGCCTTTAATTTGTTGCCTCTAATTCAATGAATTACTTGTATGCAACCTTCTGTTACACACTTCTGTCACTTCCTATTCAGTTTTTTTTTTTCACTCCCATTTATTCTGAAGGCTTCTAAACTGCCGTAATGTTTTTGTCACGCTGTTTTCTCACTTAAAATAGGAAGTTGTAAGTTTTTTATCCACAGCATTATTCAGTCCTGCTATTGAGATCTATAATATGGACACAAAAAAATATGACCAATCAATAATTATCCAATATATTTCGTCTAGTTTATTGTAAAATTCACAATAACATTCTGATAAAATGTATAACGATGAAATTCGTTTCTTCATGGTTGTTGGTTAGCCTTGGTGTTGGTTCGGATCCTGACTCCCTAACTCCAGTGGTTGGTTTCTTCTTGCTGGTTGGTTAGCCTTGGTGTTGGTTCGGATCCTGACTCCCTAACTCCAGTCGTTGGTTTCTTCTTGGTTGTTGGTTAGCCTTGGTGATAGTTCGGATCCTGACTCCCTAACTCCAGTGGTTAGTTTCTTCTTGCTGGTTGGTTAGCCTTGGTGTTGGTTCGGATCCTGACTCCCTAACTCCAGTCGTTGGTTTCTTCTTGCTGGTTGGTTAGCCTTGGTGTTGGTTCGTATCCTGACTCCCTAACTCCAGTGGTTGGTTTCTTCTTGCTGGTTGGTTAGCCTTGGTGTTGGTTCGGATCCTGACTCCCTAACTCCAGTGGTTGGTTTCTTCTTGGTTGTTGGTTAGCCTTGGTGTTGGTTCGGATCCTGACTCCCTAACTCCAGTGGTTGGTTTCTTCTTGCTGGTTGGTTAGCCTTGGTGTTGGTTCGTATCCTGACTCCCTAACTCCAGTGGTTGGTTTCTTCTTGCTGGTTGGTTAGCCTTGGTGTTGGTTCGTATCCTGACTCCCTAACTCCAGTGGTTGGTTTCTTCTTGCTGGTTGGTTAGCCTTGGTGTTGGTTCGGATCCTGACTCCCTAACTCCAGTCGTTGGTTTCTTCTTGGTTGTTGGTTAGCCTTGGTGTTAGTTCGGATCCTGACTCCCTAACTCCAGTGGTTGGTTTCTTCTTGCTGGTTGGTTAGCCTTGGTGTTGGTTCGGATCCTGACTCCCTAACTCCAGTGGTTGGTTTCTTCTTGGTTGTTGGTTAGCCTTGGTGTTGGTTCGTATCCTGACTCCCTAACTTCAGTGGTTGGTTTCTTCTTGCTGGTTGGTTAGCCTTGGTGTTGGTTCGTATCCTGACTCCCTAACTCCAGTGGTTGGTTTCTTCTTGCTGGTTGGTTAGCCTTGGTGTTGGTTCGGATCCTGACTCCCTAACTCCAGTGGCTGGTTTCTTCTTGCTGGTTGGTTAGCCTTGGTGTTGGTTCGGATCCTGACTCCCTAACTCCAGTGGTTGGTTTCTTCTTGCTGGTTGGTTAGCCTTGGTAATGGTTCGGATCCTGACTCCCTAACTCCAGTGGCTGGTTTCTTCTTGCTGGTTGGTTAGCCTTGGTGTTGGTTCGTATCCTGACTCCCTAACTTCGTGGTTGATTTCTTCTTGCTGGTTGGTTAGCCTTGGTGTTGGTTCGTATCCTGACTCCCTAACATCGTGGTTGATTTCTTCTTGCTGGTTGGTTAGCCTTGGTGTTGGTTCAGATCCTGACTCCCTAACTCCAGTGGCTGGTTTCTTCTTGCTGGTTGGTTAGCCTTGGTGTTGGTTCGGATCCTGACTCCCTAACTTCGTGGTTGATTTCTTCTTGCTGGTTGGTTAGCCTTGGTGTTGGTTCGGATCCTGACTCCCTAACTCCAGTGGTTGGTTTCTTCTTGGTTGTTGGTTAGCCTTGGTGTTAGTTCGGATCCTGACTCCCTAACTCCAGTGGTTGGTTTCTTCTTGCTGGTTGGTTAGCCTTGGTGTTGGTTCGGATCCTGACTCCCTAACTCCAGTGGTTGGTTTCTTCTTGGTTGTTGGTTAGCCTTGGTGTTAGTTCGGATCCTGACTCCCTAACTCCAGTGGTTGGTTTCTTCTTGCTGGTTGGTTAGCCTTGGTGTTGGTTCGTATCCTGACTCCCTAACTCCAGTGGTTGGTTTCTTCTTGCTGGTTGGTTAGCCTTGGTGTTGGTTCGGATCCTGACTCCCTAACTCCAGTGGTTGGTTTCTTCTTGCTGGTTGGTTAGCCTTGGTGTTGGTTCGGATCCTGACTCCCTAACTCCAGTGGTTGGTTTCTTCTTGGTTGTTGGTTAGCCTTGGTGTTAGTTCGGATCCTGACTCCCTAACTCCAGTGGTTGGTTTCTTCTTGCTGATTGGTTAGCCTTGGTGTTGGTTCGTATCCTGACTCCCTAACTCCAGTCGTTGGTTTCTTCTTGGTTGTTGGTTAGCCTTGGTGTTGGTTCGGATCCTGACTCCCTAACTCCAGTGGTTGGTTTCTTCTTGGTTGTTGGTTAGCCTTGGTGTTGGTTCGGATCCTGACTCCCTAACTCCAGTGGTTGGTTTCTTCTTGCTGGTTGGTTAGCCTTGGTGTTGGTTCGGATCCTGACTCCCTAACTCCAGTCGTTGGTTTCTTCTTGCTGGTTGGTTAGCCTTGGTGTTGGTTCGGATCCTGAATTCCTAGTATATATATCGAGGAATCCATTTTTGATACATTAAAATAAAAGCATATTTTGGATCAGAGATATATTTATTAAAAAACAAAATTCGATATTTCGACGAGGCCGTTCGCCTATCTTCTAGAAAATCAAACTCCTTGTAAGCAAATCATCCGCGTGATACATTATGTACCAAAGGTTGACCTATGTCAGAATTCCCCAAAGCTAGTATCGGGATAAATTCTTCACCACTGTATGTTCTGACCATGGATGATCAACATACTTTCATTGTTTTTATTCATTTCAAAAAGAGAGGTGCCCCTTTTTTGATACATGAATTCATATTTCAGCAAATTTTAATTATGTCGCATAGTAGTACAGTAGTAAACATATAATTATCTTATATTTTTTCAACTTTTTTTTTTCAAATCTGATTTGCATATGGAAGTAGGAAGAGAGTATGCAAACCAATAAAAGGTTATGTTCACCGTCGATCTGACCCTGTTTCTATCTTGCTAAAGATTGAACATTTTAAAAATTGTTTAAGTCAAAAGGCGATCCATCAATTAAGTTTATATAAAAAGGCGTACCTGGATCTGTAAAGAAAAAAACAACATTTTGAGAAAAAAAAAATTTTTTTTTTCTTTACAAATCTAGGTACGTCCTTTTATATAAATTTAAAAAATATTATAAATCATATTATTTATAAGTAAAAATGCATATATTGGATCAAAATATCATTTATTTTACCAATATTTCAGTTGGCTGAACGCCAACCTTTATCAAGGTGTTATAACACAATTATACTATACATATATATTATACAAAGGTGTTATAATGTTAGACACACTTTTAAATGTTATAACACCTTGATAAAGGTTGGCGTTCAGCCAACTGAAATATTGGTAAAATAAATGATATTTTGATCCAATATATGCTTTCTTAATTAAAGATTTATTTATGGATTGCTCTATTTTCAAAATGATATTATGTATATCTCACTTATATATCAAAATATCTCTCTTCTCTATATATATCAACGTGAAATATGATTCCATAAATAAGACAAATATTTATCTCGGATTTTTATTCCAAACTTTATCATAGATAATGATTATATTATGGCTATAGAAGCTGTGGCCAATTGAAGATTGATGTAGGGTGGATATAGTGTACGTGCCAACATCACTTCAATAGCTGATATATCACTGGGAGAAGTTTGATCAAAGAATCCTCGAGGTCGCATGTCCAAAGAGATTAATTATCAATCTCATGTGTGACATCTGTTGGTATCCACGTATCTAACCTATACAACTCACTTAGCGGACATAGAAGTATTTGTCCGTTAAAGAGCAGAAATTTTGCTCGAAAACTTGCGAAAATCAAAATTAAAAGAAACCCTTTACCTTAATATTGTTTATTCTTTCTTTTTCGAATAATTCCTAGGTAAACATTACTCACATGAAATGCTGATGATATTAAATTTCAAATGGGGATCACAAGAAGGTCTGATTACTGAATTTCTACTATGAAATAAACAGCGTGGATATCGGACACGATTCCATCAACTTCCTACTATCCAAACTCACTTAGCGGACGTAGAGATCTCAGATTTCTTATATCTATAGAGACTGGCGTAGAAGCTGTCAGGATGTTGGCATGGCAGCTACAACCTGTTCCCATCTACATTTACCACCTGCCCACGTCTTGTAGATTGGAGCTAGCTTTGTGGATCATTGTTTCACAACTATACAGACAGAAACTATACAGAACATGCCTGAAATCTAACAAATCACCCACATTCATTTTCAAAAAGAAAGTTTTTCAAACAAATTTATTAAATATCAATATAGAGTGCTGTTTTCAATAAAGATTATCGTTGAGACAAATTGTTTCTTGGCTCTCATAGTTAGGTAATTTCTCTTTAGAGAGAGTATGTGTGTAAAAAGATTTAGAGACCTGCACTGTTTGAAAGGTGGGCTGGTATTGAGAAAACTCCTGAGTGAAGAAGAGAAACATGACTTATGTAACGAAGATGCCCACATTCTGTTCCGAGGATGCAAAGCTGCTTTTCCTATCTTGGATCATCAAAAACCTGTTCATTTAGCATTGCCAAAGATGACGGTTGAATTTCCGTGTTTTGTTCATGACTCCTATGTCAGCGTCTACATCTGCGAGATATTTGCTGCTGATGTTACACGGAGTTCCATGTGGAAATACTCATCATGTTGTCAGGAAGCATATGTAAACACATAATTAGTAGTTTTTATTTCTATGAAAAAATTTTAACGCCTTGCAAAATGCTTTATTTTATTTACTTCTCCTGACAAAGACAAAAGATTTTTGTCGAAACGTTGAGAAAAATAAAAAAAACTCTAACTGACCGAAAAAAGTGTCTATTTTCATAGAAATATGAATGCCGGCCAGGCAGCCTCTATCTTCAGACTAGTAGTTTTTAATACATCCGATATATTCGTGTTAACATTTGCCTAACAAGTCGACGCTACTTACTAAATGACCATCCATGTGTTCTTCCGAGATATATTTTATCGATGTAAATCGCTACTTTAGCCACCTCACCGACGTCTGGCATTGTACGATTGGATCTCAACACTAATTTACTTCCGTGATATGTTCCTTTTAGTGAGCGGCGATATTTTCTGAGCCCTAATCACAAGACAAATAAAATATACTTTTTTACATTAGACTATAGCATTTGAGAGTTGAGAATATTAAAAATATTGGCTTTTCGCTTGGTTAAGAGGGTGACCACATATCAAACATTTTCCAAAATGGACAAACTCCCATTACCTCAAATCGTAGAACATCTCCCCCTGGCCTACATTGAGCATAACTGACCCCACACTATGTTGACGATTAGCCAAACACACAATGTTTTCTACATTTTTTAAATTATTAACCCTTGTGACATTACACAATGCCATGGATACTATTTACAAGTATCTTGTTTAGAATTAGTTGTGTGTTGTGGTACAAGTCGTGCTTGGTGACTGCTATGTATGAAAATAGATGGTCTGGGGCTGCACCTTCTCCTTTTTGCAGATGGTGCATGTTGGGAAGATTCTAACTCCACCTTCAAATCTGGGGGTCAAATCTGACTGCCATCTTCTAGATAACCTCTGGATAACCAACGGCAACATAATGGAGGCCCTTTTACCTACATTAAAACTAGTTAGTGGAAGATGCGCACATCTTGATGTAAATATTGTGTGGCCTTCACCATCGACGCAGATTCCGGTCATACAATTTGGCCGGGAGCCAAGAATGAGCCATGGGAGAATGTGGAATCTCCTCCGCACTTTTGGGAATCTGCTTTTGGTGTATTTCTTTATGTCAGGATACCTCTATGTATACACCTTTTACATGTGTGATTCTTACATTGCCATACTACTTTATGAAAGTACATTAGCTGCATATACAAGTATGTATTGTATGTATGTAGTTTAATGTTTTTTTTTTTTATGAAAATAAATGAAAATGACGGATATAAGGAACAATTTGAATTATAGATTATCAACACAAGGTAATAAGACCAAATCCAAATAAATAAATAGTGTGTGACGTTTCGGTAACAGCATTACCCAACATACCATTCAACACTTTTGTCTGAAATGGTAACAATGTTGTTACCGAAACGTCACACACTATTTATTTATTTGGATTTGGTCTTATTACCTTGTGTTTAATGGAGGAGATAAAATCGCTTTCTTCTTCCCAAGCGGTTTCTCCCCATGAGAGTAATATCCCCCTTCGGTTAATTTATTTGCATATTACCTTTTAAATATAAAGCGTAGTGCACGCTCTTGCTCGGCGTCACCTTTGTTCTGGTCTACGTGCAATCTACTATTGTTTCCATTTGCCAAATATAAGATCAGATTTATTGTTTAATAAATTTGTCGTATGTGGTGCGTCTGATTCGGATCAGTGGATTCCAGATTCGAATAGCACATTTTGGTAACTGACATATTTTTGTTGAACAATAACATAGCGTTTGTCGGATACAATTATCGCGAGGGAATGCCAAACCGCAAAAATAAAGTAGTGTTACGATACACTAGCGCGCCATCTGTTATGAAAATTAGAAACTATTTTATACGAGTAAGATTCTTTTTGAAATTGAACAATTTCTACTGTCCTTACTGCAATGGAAAAATTAAAGGGAGGGCCTTTAATTTTTTCATTACAGTAAGGGCAGTAGTTGTTATGTATTGAGCAACCTTTTTGTGATAAAATATTTTAAATCGTTAAATATTTAGTAAATGTCTTACTTTCTATCGGTGTTTATTTCCCTATAACGGGTTGTGTGAGCTAGACCAGGTGTTTCCCAGGTAACATTGGACTATGTTGAGCCATTTTGATCGAATTCTAGTTGTCTGACCAATCTGTTTGTTCCTTAGCTGGCCCATCCCACCCGGGTCCTGGGACTTTTGCTCATCCACTGCGTGGCCACAAGAGTGGGACTCATGGAATATTTCAAGGATAAGGTAAGTTTCTCCAGCCATCTGAGCTACAAGCCACCGATGTTGATTCCAACCCTAGTTTACAACAACAACAACAAAAAGCCTTTATTTAGGGTCACTGACCCTATACAGGATTCACCAGAGGTATGCATAAGAACAAAGCAGTGAGACAAAGGAAACAACGATATAGACAGAAGAAAAAGAAAAAAAAACAAGAAAGAGAAAGAGAGAAGCAAGAAAAACAACACAAAAAGAGTAGCTGTAAGAAAGTGAGGAGTGAGTGTCACTTGGCCTTCTTCTGAGATATGGACTTGTGGAAACCATAAAACGCCGTAGCAATATACTTATTCTGGGTCATATTGTCAATTTTTGATGGAAGTGAAGCACAGAGTTGCCCATACTACCCTAGTTTAATAGGAGCAGATCTTCTGCAGTACCTCTATTAAATCATCTTACTCCAGTATGAATTGCTTTGTGACATATGTTCTAGTTATTTCAATAAAATACATAATGCTTCCAGAGCTAAGTTTCTTGTATAGCCTTTTATTTTCTCAAGCTTTCGGGCTTGTCAGTCCTTCAACAGGAGTATCGCATTAACTAAATTAAACGCTAACATGAAGGATATAGTTATATACATTATTATATACATATTTTAAAACTATATATACAGTTAAATCTGTCTATAGCGCCCCCTTCTAAATAGCGCCTCCCTCTCTATAGCGCCCGATTTTAAATACGTAGTACGATGCGATTTACATTAAAAGTGACCTGTCTATAGCACCCCCTCTCTATAGCACCCTATTTTGGTGAGTCCCTAGAGGGGGCGCTATAGACAGGTTTAACTGTATAATATTAAGAGGAATATATTTAAAAAATTAATGAAACTCTATTGAAAATATTTACATATTAGAAACGTGCAGGTTGAAATATATCTTCACGAGACTAGTTATTTTGTAAGAGATGCGAATGTTTTGCGAAAGTGTCGCGCTAAATGACAATTCTCAAAACGTTCTCGTAATGAAGTCAATGTCTAAAATAACTGCGAAATTATCGAACCATTTGGCTAAATCATCGTCCCATATAGTTTCTGTATTTCAGGCCAATCAGTCCTGTGACTGCAGTTCTTCCTCGACAAGGCTTCTCCATGGCGATCGATCGATAGCTATAGTCTGGTGTTGCCTTGGCCCAGTTGGTCCATTCTTTGAGGATTTGCGCTGAAAGATAATACGGTGTTTTTTTCCTGCCTTCTGCGCCTATATGGCGTTGACCTAATACTAGGTTCATCTACCTTGGAAGGACGTTCCAACTTCAGGGGCAGGTGAATACTTCGTGCTTGAGATTTATCCCGATCTCTGCTCGGACCTCTCTCGGCTTAGCCGCTTCAGGACGTTGTCCGTCACGTGGAGGCGCCAGGTAGAGATTGGATTTTCTAGGAGATGGAACTTTTTCTATGAAGAGAGATGAAAGCTAACGGTGATGAGTTTCTTTATTGGAAAGGTATAAACTTGGCGTGCTTTCTGACAATAGCATCCTTTAACAGGATAAATACGAATATAAGTCTTATTCAACCTGGTGATGGGCGTTATAGTCCGAACTCTCGCTTCTACCTTTTCAAAGAAGAAACTCGTTAATCTTTTTATCTCTTCTCAGAAATAATATCCGGCGATTCCTCTTATTCCTATTGCCTATGGTACGAGGATGCCCACATTCCGTCCCAAGGATGCAATACCTGCCTTTCCTATCTTGGGATCATCAAAAGCCTATTCATTTAGCATTGCCAAAGATGGTGGCTGAATTTCCGTATTTGGTTTATAACGCCTATGTCAGAGTCCACATCTGCTTCCCAAGACCTGTTAACTGCCTCAAAGTGGCGGGGGATGACCCTGGATGGGACAGTATGTCTGGAGTTCTGAACTCCTGGTACCCAAGGCATGAAGGCTGTCCCACTATGTCCAGCTAAATGTTAACATTCCTACTTACAGGTTCCTCAGATGTCCCATCAACAGGAAACGTATCTAAATACTCCAATGAATTCTAAGCACCACATCTGTGAGATATTTTATGCTGATGTTTCACTAAGTTCCATGTGGAAACATTCATCATTCTATCAGGAAACATATATGTGTATATTCGGTACTTTGAATGTCAAAAATTAAGAAGATGTCTATTAACTCTGCTTCAGTCTAACGTGTGTGTGTAGATCATGAACTGGAAGCTGTCCAACATGGGCATGAACCCCGAGCACTTCCTTGTACTGCACAAGTTCGGCACAGTAAGTTGCACGGGCGTGTGTCGCCGTGTCCTCCCTGCCCCTCCTAACCTCGACTTGGTGTCGTGTGTGTGTTCTCTCTCTCTCTCTCCTGCCTGACTCTAACTGCCTGCTGCTGCCCTGCGGACAGGAGGTAACGGACTGCCGGCATTTATCCACCATTCTTGTCGTCGCTTCTGTTCTTATCGCTGACCGCTCGAGTCGAATGCCATATGCTAAACTAACCCAGGAGTTGTCATGTTCTGGCGATCTCCTATTAGACAATTGAAAAATAAAATAATTTTATTGACATATTGTCAATACATTCAAAGTTCACAGTCTGTACTATTAAAAAAAGATAATATGTATTATATACACTAAGTACAATAAATATGGCGCCTCTGCCAGCTCTGCAGAGTTTGGTGGAGAATCGCCAGTGGGTCTCCAGCGACATCACGTATTTCGCGATCTACGAAGAATACGTAGATCTCCTATTAGAGGTTCGAATGTATTCGAAAATAGTTTTTAAATGGCAATAACCTAAGAATTTCTTCTCTCCCAGACCTGTATTTATTCTTCTACAGCGTATAGGAACATTATCGTCGTTTTAATTCTAACTCCGTTTATTAAGTAAAAATTCCAGGCCTCCAGGGAAAAGTATATTTATTATTATGAAATGAAAAGTATCTTCTCCCTGGAAGCCTGACATTTTCACTCAATGTTGATTCAAAGGATTATTTTATTGACTTTGTTTATGTTTATGAAATTGTGGAAACTATTTTAGATATGGAAATACAGTGGTATCGTATTTAACAAACTAAAATTTTGAATTTGCCTTATAAAAAATGTATGCAATTATAATTTAATTTTAAAAATCTATATGTGTTTTCAAAAAAAGTGTTCTTTGGCGTTATATTGCGATTTCTCAATTAGCGATTAGGGAAGGCGAGCTGAAGCCCAGCCAAGAGGGTCAAGAGTCAGGGCTTGTGAAAGCCATCTGATAAATGCCGGCATTTGCTTTCAAATTTTATTTTATCACTATAAACTATCTTTCTCTCTCAAATAACTTTATTTCTTTAAAATCTAGGGTAAGTAACTTCTTATTGTTATCTAAATCTTACATTTTCTATGTGTTTTAATATATTCAATGCGCCATTTTTCTACAAATAAAATTTGGAAGCCAACAACCCTAATCTACCAACTTTATACTCTTTGGTATCCATCAATGTTGCACGGTTGTTCTGCATGTTGCACTTCTGCATGTCCTCTCCCTTCCTTCCCACCTCTTGCGCATGTTTCCACTGATCTAGCTTAAATTGATTGGTTGGGATTATAATAGATATTTATACTAGACCATCATCAATTCTATCTCCCTCTACCAGGGAGCGCGCCTAGACGAATAGATATATATTTGCACCCAAAGCGCGCCGGATTTTACAGAAGAGAGTATCTAAAAAGAGAGTCCCTCGGTATAGTGATGATTCTAAAAGAATCCCGTATCTAGGTTTATATAATTCTATATATACAGTTAGGAATATATTTCAAATAATTTGATATCACAAAATAAAAGTGCCACGCATTCTATCGTAGATTGAGTAGGTCTACATCTGTCTCATCCTAGTTCTGCGTTGTAGACGTCTAGATGGAAGATTGCTGCATGGAACGTAGAGACCGCGGGTCGATAGAATAGTTCAGGTATAGAGTAGGAATGCTGGTGATAGTTAGATAGTGTGAGATATGAGAATTTAGTTTATGCTAGAGTTGAAATCGGATCACTGCAAACTAGATCGGATCACTAGCCAGATCACTATAGCCTAGAGTGGAGAGATGAAGCCAGATCACTATAGCCTAGAGTGGAGGGGTGAAGCCAGATCACTGCAACCTAGAGTGAAGGGGTGAAGCCAGATCACTACAACCTAGAGTGGAGGGGTGAAGCCAGATCACTACAACCTAGAGTGGAGGGGTGAAGCCAGATCACTATAGCCTAGAGTGTAGGGGTGAAACCAGATCACTATAGCCTAGAGTGGAGGGGTGAAGCCAGATCACTACAACCTAGAGGGGAGGGATGAAGCCAGATCATTACAACCTAGAGTGTAGGGGTGAAGCCAGATCACTACATCCTAGAGTGGAGGGGTGAAGCCAGATCACTACAACCTAGAGTGGAGGGGTGAAGCCAGATCACTACAACCTAGAGTGTAGGGGTGAAGCCAGATCACTACATCCTAGAGTGTAGTGGTGAAGCCAGATCACTACATCCTAGAGTGGAGGGGTGAAGCCAGATCACTACATCCTAGAGTGGAGGGGTGAAGCCAGATCACTACATCCTAGAGTGTAGGGGTGAAGCCAGATCACTACAACCTAGAGTGGAGGGTGAAGCCAGATCACTACAACCTAGAGTGGAGGGGTGAAGCCAGATCATTACAACCTAGAGTGTAGGGGTGAAGCCAAATCACTGCAACCTAGAGTGGAGGGGTGAAGCCAGATCACTACAACCTAGAGTGTAGGGGTGAAGCCAGATCACTACAACCTAGAGTGGAGGGTGAAGCCAGATCACTACAACCTAGAGTGGAGGGGTGAAGCCAGATCATTACAACCTAGAGTGTAGGGGTGAAGCCAAATCACTGCAACCTAGAGTGGAGGGGTGAAGCCAGATCACTACAACCTAGAGTGTAGGGGTGAAGCCAGATCACTACAACCTAGAGTGGAGGGGTGAAGCCAGATCACTACAACCTAGAGTGTAGGGGTGAAGCCAGATCATTACAACCTAGAGTGTAGGGGTGAAGCCAGATCACTACAACCTAGAGTGGAGGGGTGAAGCCAGATCACTACAACCTAGAGTGGAGGGGTGAAGCCAGATCACTACAACCTAGAGTGTAGGGGTGAAACCAGATCATTACAACCTAGAGTGTAGGGGTGAAGCCAGATCACTACAACCTAGAGTGGAGGGGTGAAGCCAGATCACTACAACCTAGAGTGGAGGGGTGAAGCCAGATCACTACAACCTGAGTGGAGGGGTGAAACCAGATCATTACAACCTAGAGTGGAGGGGTGAAGCCAGATCACTACAACCTAGAGTGTAGGGGTGAAGCCAGATCACTACAACCTAGAGTGTAGGGGTGAAGCCAGATCACTACATCCTAGAGTGGAGGGGTGAAGCCAGATCACTACAACCTAGAGTGGAGGGGTGAAGCCAGATCGCTACAACCTAGAGTGTAGGGGTGAAGCCAGATCACTACATCCTAGAGTGGAGGGGTGAAGCCAGATCACTACAACCTAGAGTGTAGGGGTGAAGCCAGATCACTACATCCTAGAGTGTAGGGGTGAAGCCAGATCACTACATCCTAGAGTGGAGGGGTGAAGCCAGATCACTACAACCTGAGTGGAGGGGTGAAGCCAGATCACTACAACCTAGAGTGGAGGGGTGAAGCCAGATCACTACAACCTGAGTGGAGGGGTGAAGCCAGATCACTACAACCTAGAGTGGAGGAGTGAAGCCAGATCACTACAACCTGAGTGGAGGGGTGAAGCCAGATCACTACTACCTAGAGTGTAGGGGTGAAGCCAGATCGCTACAACCTAGAGTGGAGGAGTGAAGCCAGATCACTACAACCTAGAGTGGAGGGGTGAAGCCAGATCGCTACAACCTAATTTAAATAATATATAAATTAATTGTATAGCTTTTTAAAAACTTTTAAATTTTGTATATTGTAATTTTTGACTCTTCCTACTCAAAAGATTGTCGACCCCTGACCTAGGAGAAAGGCCTTCACATATGTCAATTTGCAAATCACACATACTTTTTATGCACAGCTCTGTCAGAGTGCTTCTCATAGCAGCTCAGAGAAAGGATAAATTATATAGAATTGTAGTTATAGGTTTTAAACAGTACCTCAAAGTTACATTTTGATCATTTTATTATATAACATATATATTCATATTTAATAATATTCACTCTGCTCTTTTGGACAACTGCTTCAAATTTTACATGAAAATAAGCATGTCTGCACACAAATAGGTAGTTTTAGGCCCCATGCACATTGTTTTGTTGGTGGCTAGTTGTTACTAATATCCTAGGGATTCAACAGAAAATAAATATAATTGAACATTGTTCGATGGGTTTAATTCTTCCACTTCAAAACGGCGAGATCCTGCAAGCTAGATGGGGCAGATGGTGAGGAGGAGATGTTTGTGCAGCAACTGGAGAGCGTGGAAAACAAGGAAAAGCTCATCCAGGACTACACAGAAAAACTAAAGACAAAGATTAACCAGAAGAACCTACGCAAGTTTGTTGAGGCATACATGAAGTAAGTTCACCTAACCTCTGTATATCAAGATGCTAAATGGCAATGTGGAAATATCAGGTTTCCAGGGATGTTTCTTTTAAACCATTTTTATTTCATAAACTTTAGCTTTCGGATATGAAATCCCTTCTACAGAATAAAAACTCTACTATAAATCGCCAATAATAGTAGAGTTAAAAAAAATCAAATAAAGGAAGGGCTCTTATGCCCGAAAGTTAGAGATTCATGAATTAAAATGCTTTAAAAGAAACTTATCCTAGAAGTCTGATGTTTCTACATTGGTATTTAAACAATATATTATATTTTATTGAAATATGCTTAATGTGTTTTCCAGCCGGAAAGACATCATGACTCAGATCGATTCCAATCCCGCCAGCAAGTGAGTATACACAGAGGTAGAGATTACAGTACAGCTCACGGACAGGTACTGTAAAGGGATTTGGACGTCCTACTGATCAGCGGGGCCCGGGCCTCCCATCTTCAGGCGGTTCAGAGTCTTTACCAGAAGATGAACAAGACCAAGACTTCCTTCTTGAAGCTGGACGCCGTGGGAGATGTCTTCGCTCAGGCTGTGAGTTACTGTTGGAATGATAATCTTTCACTTTCATAAAACTTCATTATACAAAGCAATAACACGCCATCTATATATAACGAATGAAGACATTAAGACCCAAATGTTTCTTTTCATAATAAATCAAACTTCTACTGTACTTACTGCGATGAAAAAATATTGGGAGGGCTTGGCTCATTAGTGGTGAACCCTCCCAGCGATATTGTCAATTTTTAATCTACCAGACCGCTTCTTTAAAGCTCTAATTCTGTATTGGATCATTCTGCTTTTATATGCTACACTCAATGGTGGATTCTTAGAAATGGCATTTATGTAGTATGAGATTCCAAGTACTGGAACTTTAGCCATTCTGTCATTAACAGCCACATCTTTACATCAAGTACTGTATCTATAACCTAACCATCTTATATTTAACATTCTTTATGATTGCGAGGACCTGAGTGAATACAGAAACACCATTTTCTCGAAAAGCATTCAATAATTGAAACATCCTCCAGTCACTATAAAAACTTCATTTTTAGTTATAGAATATTTAAAGCAACCCTCGCTTTCTTTAAGTTATCAAAGAGGCTAAATCCTAGCCTCAGAATAAGTAAGGAAACTTTAATTTTATCCAACTTGAACCAAAACACATCTATCATTTGTGCCCCAATTAATAGGATTCTATCTATCACATGTTTATCTTACACCATATAGAACAACCATGTAACATATATAACCTTGTAACCTTTGTAGACAGTTTGACATGGTAACGTGTGGAGTTCACATAAAGCGAATGGGGCACGCGGGAGAAATAAATTGGTGTGTTGATTCTAAACATTTTAAACAATTATATCGATTCATATAATCAATTGTTACAGAAATAAAAAATAGATCAAATAAAGGATAATATATATTAAGGGAATAAATAAAGGGTAGATTAATAAAATGCATATGTGTACAAATTTCTTCAACAAAGGAGGTCTTCCCATCTTGAGAGAGTCCTCCTCCAGACAAGGTCTTCTTGAACACTCCTCAGTTCCACACCGAGGAAGTACCTATAGATCTGTGTATTGGCAGACTTCAGGATGGCCAAGGTGTCATCATTTGATTCTATTGTTAAACGTCGCAGATTTAATTTAACTAATTCTGGATCTCACATGAAAATAATGTATATTTTGTCTTCTAAACTTCATTAGAGAGGCCGTAGTATTATTAATGATTATGTCATCATATAAAAAACACTTGGATGTCGATATTACATTTTTTACTAAAGGTTGTTATATTTATTCGGGATATGCTAAGTCAATAACAGATAATAGAGATGCCTATAGAATATCACAACTTGTGTAAACATTCCTCTCTCTAACTCAGTGAGATTCTAACTTGCCTCTTTGTGTTCTCCAGCCCGAGAAATTGGCTCAAAGTTTACTCCTTTTCGTTAAAGGATTGGGGTTCTGTAAGTATTGCATACATCGTGCTAGCTTGTATTGCTTTCAACTACTACTTGTCTATCGGTTTTTTGTTTTCTACAAGCTGTGTCAAAAGTCTTGTCAGTAGATCAATTTATATTAAATGAACGACATTCTAAAGAAAACTATCATTAAAGATTGAAATACTTTAGTTCTAATCATTTTTTGTCGCCTATCGGAAGTTAATTCAATTCATTTTGGTCGTTCTTACCAAAGTGGTCACATACGTAAGAGAGGATTGATAGAATTGAGTTGTGTGATGGTGGACAGTGACGTCGGTCACCATGCCGGGAGTAGAACGTCAGAGAACCTTCTCTGGCGAAGGCAAGGCCAGCCTGGGTTCCATCGGACGACGACGGACTCTGTCCATGGAGGAATACGACCAGCCGCGCCCACGTCGTCTCAGTCTCACCATCCCTCAGAAGTGAACCAACAATCTGTACATACTTTGTCTCCCACGGTAGATCTTAGTGTGGTTTATTGCTTTTAGTTCTCTCTCTCTCTCTATATACCTCTATCTCTTTACTTTCCTTTTTTTTTTGTCTTTTTTTCGGAGTTGTTTTGTAGACGGCATCATAAAGAGACGCTATTAGATATGATTGCACTTTTATAAATATATATATCTATATATATGTATGTATACATAAAGGTTCGTGTGGGTTTTTTTTTTTTTTTTTTTTGTGATTTATTTTTTCCTCAAACAACTTAGACTATATTTAGCTATAATATTTTTTAGGGTTTTTATTACCATATGTGTCAATTTTTGGCTAATGCTAACTTTTTTAAATATATCTGCCGTTCATAAAGAAAATAACCATCATATAGAACTATGGGTGGATTGAATCATGTGCTTCTGTACCATACACACACACACTTGCTTCACAAGGCTGGGCACCTTATAAACGATTAGTTTTAAGGCATAAAAGCTCCTATTGACAAATGGTGAGAAAATGTTGTTCGTGATATTATTGTTTCAAATCCCTTTTTCTATTTTTATAGATCACTCGAGACACACTTGGGTTTCTAAACAGCCTTACTGACATAGCCTTGTTACATATATGCAACATTTGACATATCCAGAGCGCTAGCTAGCTTGCCAGCCACGTTTTGCTACTTAGATATCCTTCTTCCTCTTTAAAAGAATTCTATTTTAGACACTATTGTAGTGTGTAGACAACTAAAGTGAATTATATCATCTCTTGGAAATTAATAGTGTTATGCTATTGTTCAAATTCTATTGTTTCAAATGGCAAACCTTTCTTGTATTGTTACTGACTACAAGTACAATCTTTAAATACAATTGTATTTCGGCACTAGATCAGAATAAAGTAAATGAAATCTAAAATTGTGGCTTGTGTGGTGTAAATTTTATACACAAACATCCCAATATTGTTGGGGGGTCGGTGGAAGGCTGGTTAAACCGTTTGGTTTTCGACCACTACGACCCGGGTTCGATTCCCGCATTGGATACTTTTTTCTGTTAAAAAAAATGCTCTAATGGCCCCCGATTCTTGCAAAGTCCAACCCCACCAGGGAGTGCAAGTAACCAAACGGGGCTCTGGCACATTTGTAAGTGCAAAGTCGAACTGCTTTTCACATATGTAAACATGTGGTGCGCTTACAGTAAAAGCAGTCGCTAACTACCCACCATGATTATCATGGCTTTGAGATATATAAGAAAGAAGAAGACAATATTGTTTATTAACTTAATGTATACACACCATATCTACTTGCTCCTATGTATGAGATGTTTATCCTAGCCATATCCTCCCTTTTATTTTCATCGAAACTCACTCATATGAATCTTTAATTAAAAAGGCATATATTGAATGAAAATATAATTTATTTTACCAATATTTCAGTTGGCTGAACGCCAACCTTTATCAAGGTATTATAAAATATTAATGTGTGTCCTAAAAAAAGGTTGGCGTTTAGCCAACTGAAATATTGGTAAAATAAATGATATTTTGTAAAACGACAATTGAAAACTATCCCGCATGTGTTTCTTTTCAACGAAAAATCAAAACCTAAACCCAAAACCAAATATTTTGTTCCAATATATGCCTTTTTTATTTAAAGCTTTATTTATGGATTGCTCTATTTTCAAAATTTATATGAATATTAAAATTACATATGAAATTTATTTTTTTGCAGTAATTTTTTCAGTGTCACAATCGAATAAACTTAATAAGATAAATTTATTAGAAGTTAAACAATCGCTTTGAGCAGTATTTTTATAAAAGTACAAAATGTGGAGTGAAGAGTTTTTTATCAGGTTTTTATTTGGGCGAGATTTTGAGTATTTCTTTCTGCCCTTCTACTGGAGTAAAAAGGGAAGAACTGCTCGAAACTCGGCCAAATAAAAACCTTAAAAGAAACTCTTCACCATTTTGTACTTTTAATAAAAAATATATATTTGGCACACGTTTATAAAATTGACCATAACAGTCGGTGGACGAGTGGGTAACCCCCTCGATTCCCGACAGTCATGAACCGGGATTGAATCCCGCGTTAAAATTTTGTTTAATATATGAATAACCTTCACGTATATTATTCACTGTTTCAATGATCATGAACTAGGTTTTTCTTGTTGAGCGGTACCTATTAATGTGATTTTGAACCGGATAAAATTGATCTTATATTTTGAAGATTTGATTAATGATTCATGATGGTTACAAGGTGTAAGCCAAAAGTAAAGGATACTCTTCATATTAATTTCTTACAGCCAAGACAATGTGATAATGTAACATCTGTGAATCGGAACAAATGCACACAAAAATTGTTGTTACAACTCCAACTGATGAATAATTTTTTTGGGTAGGGTATGTTGTGGCAGATATTCCCAAACCATAACAATCTTAAAATTATCCATAGTAAAGGTAGAAAAAAACTAGAATAATATAGTAACAAAAAAAATATTTATTTAATTATATAGATTTATTTATTTCAATTCAAAACGCTATGTCTCCCTGGGGACACTTGCGCTAAATGTACATACAAATATAACAAAGAAAATATTCAACATGGAAAGATACACAGAAAGTAACTTAGAAAGATTCAAAAATATTATTTACATATAGAGATATTCTTTGAATTTTATTTACAGTTGCATCATTAAATTTAAAATTGTAAGAATAAAACAGAGGTTGGATCTCAGAAAGTATGTTTAATTATTAAATAGATTATATTTAGATGACAAACAATAGAGAGTTAAAAAAGAAGAAGGTAAGCCGTGTGAGTCAACAAGCAAAACTGAAACCTATATTCAGTTACGTAATGTCTGGGGGAAGTGGCCGTTGCTGACAGCCGAGGTGCGAGTCACTTTTCAACACTCCCACCTGACGAGCACTCCGTTGTTTCAAACAGTCCAAGTTGGCTCCTTAGTCTTTTATGCCTTTCTGGAGGTAGAGCTTTCGTAAATATGTCTGCAGCAAAATCAGCATCGGAAAAACCTATCAGGGTTGAAGTGCAGGAACTCCCACCAAAACAAATACCGATGTTTTTCGTAGCTTTTAAGTATCCAAATATTTTCTTTACTGCGGTCCAAAGTGAAGGCCCTGGGTTGTTCATAAATTGGCTAACCCTGCTGACTGCGTAGGCAATATCAGGTCTAGTTCCAGTCATGAGGTACATTAAACTACCAATTGTCTGTCTGTATGGAATCTTGTTCATTTCTTCAATTTCCTGATCATCCTTTGGGCACATCTCTTTTGTTAGTTTTGAGTAAGGATCAGAAGGTACAGATTGTAACTTAATATCAAGAAGGTTGTAATGTTCAAGTGTTCTTTCAATGTATGAGGCTTGATGCAGAAATAACATTTTAGTTGTTCTATCTCGATATATTTGTAGGCCAAGGAAATAATCGGCAGTAAAAGTTTTTATTTCAAAATTGGAATTTAAGTACTGTACTATATCATCTAAATGTTGTTTATTTACACTGCAGATTAAGCAATCATCTACATATATTGCAAGTAATATGTAAGCCTGTTTACATTTCATTGTATAGACACATGAATCTGATATGCTAGGTTTGAGATCAAACTTAATTAAAAACTCATGAAATTTCTTGTTCCACATTCTGGGGGATTGCTTAAGACCATAGATGCTTTTCTGAAGAGAGCAAACATGATTTGGAAAATCTGGGTTTTCATAACCTTGGGGTTGTTCCATGTAAAGTTCTTCTTCCAAATCACCATTCAAGAAGGCAGATTTTACATCTAACTGAATCATTTCCATATCAAGTGATGCACAAAGTGATAAGATTGTTCTAATTGAATCGAATTTTACTACTGGAGAAAAAGTTTCACCATAATCAAGTCCTGGTTTTTGTGAATAACCTTTAGCAACTAGTCTAGCCTTAAACATTTTATTTGATCCATCTGCATTTTGCTTTATTTTGTATACCCACTTGCATGCAATAGCTTTTCTGTCTGATGGTAGTGTCACATACGTCCATGTTTGATTTTTCATCAAGGAATTGAATTCATCGTCCATAGCTAGTTTCCACTGTTTTGAGTTTTGTCCTACAATTGCAACTTCATAGTTCAATGGTTCTTGGTCATGGACATAACAAGCATATGAAATAGCTCTTGTACAGCTGGTTGATGTTTGTTCATTTTCTCTGATTCTATTCCTGAGAGGGTATCGACATGATTCTTCTGGTTTGGAACTGGTATTTGTGTTATCAACACTTTCTTCACTGTATATAGTTACCTGCTCTTGTTGGTTATCCTGAATATTTTCTGATGTATTAGCTTCAGTAAATATTACATCTCTGCTTATGATAATTTTTCTAGTAATAGGATCCCACATTCTATAATTTTTGTTAGTTTCAGTATATCCAACAAAAAATGTACGAATACTCTTTTTGTCTAATTTCTTTCTGTTATCTTTTGGTATATGCACATAAGCGTTACATCCAAAGGTTTTCAAATGTAAGATGGAGGGTTTTCTCTTGTACCATATTTCATAAGGTGTAGAATTTCCCAATACTTTAGTAGTACATCTATTTAAGAGATAGACTGCTGTGTTTACGGCTTCAGCCCACAGTTCAAGCGGCATTTTTCTTCCATGTAACAAGCATCTAGCTGATTCAACTATTGTTCTGTTATCTCTTTCAGCAATTCCATTCTGTTCTGGGGTATATGGAGCAGTGAGTTCATGAACAATTCCTAGAGATTTTAGATAATCAGAAAAATTCTTATTTAAGAATTCTGTGCCATTATCTGTTCTGAATCTTTTTATTTTATTTCCAGTTTCAGTCCTAACTCTTTTTACAAATTCTTTAAATTTCTCAAGAACATCTGATTTATGCCTAATGAAGTAGGCCACTCTAAATCTTGAAAAATCATCCTTGAATGATACAAAATATAATGATCCACCTGGTGATCTTTTACTCATTGGTCCACAAACATCTGAATAGATCAGCTCTCCTGGATAGGTCGAATTTGGACTTGTTGACGCGTGAAAAACTTTTCTATTTTGTTTTCCATAGATGCATGCTTCACATAGTAAAGAATCAGGCTTTTCTCTAATTTTAATGTCGTCTTCAAAAACATTATTTTCAAACATTTGGGTTAATTTTATAGGATTTACATGACCCATTCTTTGATGCCATATATCTAGACTTAACTGAGCAACATGAGTTTGCGAAGATTGCTTTGCTTTAATAAAAATTCTATAAAGATTTGAATTGTCCTTTATTCCAGTAACTAGCACTTTCGAATTTTTAGTCAATTTTATCTGATTTCCTTTACAAATGAGCGTCAAACCATGTTTTGTTGCAGTAGATATTGAGAAAAGATTAGTCTCCAATTCAGGTACATAGAGAACATCCAAAAGAGTTGCATTAATTTTCTGACTATCAACATAAGAGAGAATATCAATATTTCCCTTACCTTTTGCATAGATCTGCTTTCCATCTCCAAGGCACACAGGATGAACACCTTCTGGTATTTCTTCGAACGTAGAGAACCATTCTCTTCTGAAAGTCATGTGATCCGTTGCTCCAGAATCTGCAATCCAGGAATCCTTTGTTTCAGCGAGGAAGGCACTTGTCTCAGCTGAAAAAGCACAGCTATCATCTCTGGATGAAGAACTTGGCTGTTGTCCTTTTTGTTCTTCCTTTCTTTTATAGCATTCTTTCCACCAATGTCCTTTCTTCTTGCAATATCCACAGTGTGTGTTCTTCTTTTTATCTTTAATGGATTGTTGATGCTGCTGTTGTTTGTTGGAAGCTGTTGAATTTCTGTTGAACTTTGAAAAAGTCATCAAGGCATTATCTGGTTTAGAATTTCCTGAAGAATCCCAATGATCCTGTAAGCTTTCTTCTTTCAGTAATCTTGCCGTCAAGTTTTCTAGTGTCTTTTCTTCTGATGAAACTGAATCCCATGCTGTTATGAAATTCTTGTATTTATCAGGCAAGCTGCAAATTATCTTTGTAATTAGGGCAACATCAGAGATTGGCTCACCTAGATCTTTCATTTGTTGTGCCAGAGCTTCAACTTTGGAAATATGAGTAGCAATGTTATCATTTGGATTCATTTTATACTCGAAAAATCTTTGTTGCAGCAAATATTTGTTTGTTTCAGATTTCAGTTCATATATTGTTGATAATTTCTTCCACATTTCTGCTGAAGTCTGGCAATTAACAATCTGTTGAAGATATTTAAACTCTAGAGCAGTAGTGATCAGCATTTTGGATTTTGCATCTTTCTTTTTCCAGTTAGAGAATTTTGCAATATCCTCTATTTCAGGTTTTACCTCAGAGCCATCAGTTATACTGAGAAGATCTTTTGCTTCTAGAATAATCTTCATTTGAAATTTCCATAGATGAAAATTATCGCCGTTGAATTTTTGAATTTGTGGAAGTTCAGTTGTCATCTTGAGCAAGCAAACGAATTTCAGCTTAGATAAACAAAAATATTTGATACCAACCAAGCTCTGCTGCCATGTAAGAATAAAACAGAGGTTGGATCTCAGAAAGTATGTTTGATGGGTTCCCGGTTTGGATAGTTGAAAAGGGAGAATACACGATGTGACTTATTAAAGTTTCCTTACTTAAGTATATATATATATAGTAATTTAGGCCAACAACCCCATGTATATAACCCGCAGCAAGACCTTAATGTTGTATAATAGCAGCACAGCTGTCAGTGATGCACTATCGGCATATGTCTTTACATCATCACATGTAATGCAATTCGTGCAAACAGGATAAATAAAATAAATAGAAAAAAAAAAGAAAAGGGGGGAAAAACTCTGTAATTGATTAAGAGTTGAGCTAAAGCAAGGATCGAGCATATAATATTGTCAGAACAATGGTCTAAAGATGGAAACAGCCGCGACACTATTATACAATTTCATCAGACAACCCATGAAATCGTTATTAAATTGGGCAATCTATAAAACACTGAAACACAGACACTCGCGGCAATGTATGTGGCCGGTAATTTATGGGAGACTTGATTATTAGTAACATTCCCTTCAAATAGGTAAGAAACATACAACATTTCATTTAAACAGTGGGAATAGCACCATAAGGCAAATTATGTATGAAATAGGTAACAGAGGAAACAAGAAAATTTCTCTAGATATTTATTTAAAATATCTTAAAATTTGGGAACATGTCTATACTGACGAGATATGCTATTTACATAGTAAAATTTAGATAGAGGTGACCTGAAGTTACTTTATAGCCCTTTAAGGCCCATGCGAAATCTAGGTTGGCTACTACACAAAAGGGGGGGGAAACCTAGATCTCCATCTATTCTAGCGGGACAAAATATACGAACCCTAACACTCCTTTTTAAGTCACTTAAAGCCCTTTAGGGCCCATTCAGAATCTAAATAGATTAGCTTCTGTTCGAAAAATAAAAAAGGGGGGGGCTAAACCATAATGGCGAGGGGCTTACCTTCTCTCGAAAGCGGCGGCAAGGTCTGGTCTCCTCTACGTCTCAGGCCCGTCTAAAATTCGTCCTTCTCACTGAGCGACTCCGATCGAATCTTGCCTTTTGGCAAAGAACCTTCTTTTATATCATCTCTCTCTCCATTTTCATTCGCCGAAAGAAACACCAATCAAAATGGCCAACGGCTCCAGTATCAATTTCATAGACGCCCCAGGCCTCATCAAAATAGAACATATAGTATTACCAAAACAAAAAAAAATCTAAAGAGAGAAACAACCCCGGCACTAGTGTAAGATTTCAGACGCCAGGCCTCTTCCATCAAAATAGAACATATAGTATTACCAAAACAAAAAATCTAAAGAGAGCAACAACTACGGCGATAGTGTAAAATTTCAGACGCCAGGCCCCTTCCCTCCACATGGATTGAAATACCATCCTCCCTTTTTCTCGGGACGATATATATATATATCGCCCCCACTCCGTCTTAGCTATAAATCGACACAGGCCCCTTTTCACTTGAACTGTAATATAACGCTTTCCTTTCTCGGGAAGGATATTTTATAAGGTTCAGTCCTTTAGAGATCTTCCTTCTCCATTTTTTTTTTTTTTGGTCACCTTTACCTAAACTTTTGGTGAGGGGAATATATGTACATATGGAACAACAGCTTCCAGCGCGGATGTCCCTGGATGTCACTGGTGTTTCCTTCACCAGGCATCGGCACGGTAGTCTGGTGTCATCAATTGTCTGGGTTTCTGGGCAAAAAGATGGTCTGTAAGTCTATGTGGGAGGGAAGCCATGTATCCATTTGATTTGATTATACATACGCCTTCTGTTGGGGTATGGTTACAAAAAATGTGCCCCAACAATCCTCCCCCTGCCAAGTAATGGACAAATGCGTTTGTGCTATTCATTATTCATCTGCCTTTCATCAGTTACTATGAAAGCAGGCCCATTTCTAGCAAAATGCATTTTCCATTACTAGGTGAAGCCAGGTGTACCGAAACCTATAGGGAAGATAAGGCTAATCAAAATGATGGTATGCTATTCTAGATGTTTATTATTCCGAACATTAGTGGGCATTGTGCATCCTGGCAAAGGGTTTTTTTATGTGTTATTATTCTGTCAGCACACTGTTATCAACATAGGTTATGGGGGACAGTCATATCATATGTATGGAAGTAAGCAAGGTCATCTGTCTTACCATTCATGGGTATATATACCACCCTTCCACTTTCTTCTTTGGCCTTGAGGAGTAGGCATTCCTTGTGGTAAGTCCTCTCAACCCCATCCTTGCCTCTTGGGGTGCTGGATTCATGGCTACCTTCTTTCTGCTAACAATACAGTTAGAACATTTCCCTATTACATATTATATATAAAAAAATTGGGCGCCAAGAAGTCGTTTAGAAATAACTGACTAGTCCAACTCCTAAAACATGCCAGCATCTTTATTTAAGTACCAATCAAGACATTCGTGTGGTATAGTTATACATATACAATCAAAGGAAAGGATAATTATAGTTAGCTGAAAGAAATATCTTGATACATAATAATTAGCCTATGACATGATGACTTTTGCTAAATTAAAAAAAAAATTACAGCAAACAAATTGTGAAAGTAATTATTAAATAAGGCACGGAATATGTAATGATAAAATGAATCCTTCCATGTTATATGATGGGTATAATATATATATTGAAGAAAACACGTATCATGCAGATAGTGATTAAATATGATAAAAATCATCCCATGATAGATGATAAAGAAAACTACTACAAAATTATATATGATGACAAAATATATATACTTATACAAGTAAGGCGGATAAAAGACAATGAGGATAAAATAGATCATGCCTTGAGGGAAGAATAAGCCATGACAACATGTTAAAAAAAAATCGCAACATGGCCGGTAAATATTACTAATATCATGAATATCAAAGGAAATAAAATTGTTGAAATGAATAGCATATGATTATAATATAATATATATGATATAAAATAATAACATATTCAATTAGAAAATGAAAACACATTATATATATTTGTGCGCTGAAGGTTCAAGGTTTAGTATCTCAGTTAAGTTTTCAATCTTATTCAGTCTGGAATCACGAGTTGGTCACTGGGTAATATTCGTCTATCCCGATCCTACTGGAGGGTGTGTTTTCTCTTATGTGTTAGATTCCTCTGTTACAATACTCTCAACTCAGATGGGTACGTCATTTAGAATCTTGGTCAAATGGAACATAGCCCAGACCTCTATTAAACTACACAGTCCATTTAAATCTAGGGTGACAACCGTATGAAGAAAGCTCTCTGTTTGACAGAGAAACTAATCAACTTCTCCCATTTTGTTTGTGACTCCGTTTACCTTGTCTCTGGGGTGTGTACAGTTCAGCTACCTCCCCCTTCCAAGAAATTCATATTACTTTCATCTACTAATATACTCTCTATTCATTTGACCTGAATCCTATAAATCTACATCTTATAAGTTTGAATTTTATCAATCTGAAATTTTGGTTCCTTTTACAAATTCCTTCAGAACTCTACTCCCTGTATAACTGCTCTTAATTCTACTGTCCTCAATACAACACTTCTAAAACTTTGACTCACTGGCTTGTTCTGGCGTCTCGTTCGCGGTCATTATAGTTAACTAATACTTTAAATTTTTATCCTAACATGGAACGAGTTTAAACTCGTTGAAGGTCCTAATAATTACTTATTTTGCCTCTCGAATCGGTCTTATACTCGAATTCATTCCAACAAAACGTATGGCAGGGCGAATCCTTTATTAGAAGAAACTTCCGCTAGCTATGGGGGATCAAACTGGTACCAAAAAAAAATTCAATAGACGGAAACACTTCGTCTAGAATAACTGGGCAATCTCTGCCTACATGCCAATCTTACAGGACCTCCCGTCTAGAACACCCTCGCTCCAGCCACGCTAAAAGCGTCGAAACTACGGTGTCAGATCGGTTACCCAAGGTCGCGCCGTTATACCCCAGGCTATACGGCATGGCTAAAACAAATCCCCCATCCTGCATAAAATTCAATCTATACCTCTTCGTTCCCTCTAATGAGGGGAAGTTTGGTGGGGTTTCTGGTCTGATCATAACCTCCCACAACCTTCCAGTCTGAGAATCGAGATATGATCATTATCTACGACTCTTAAAATTCAAGTTGATATAAATAACAAAGAGTACTTGATTACCCTAGTAATAGAAATTAAAATTTTATACTCCCGAAAGGGGAGACCTAACAAAATGGAGCGAATACCTTTCCTAACAATAGAGTTGTACAGCCCTGTGAGGCTATCGTTCCTAACAAATAAAGAAATCAAATTTAAAATTGAACCTATTGGTTCCCTATTCTATGCTAAAGTACCTTTGGTCTTTACAGTATAATTGTTTTTAACCTTCTTACACATTCATTAAACCAATCCATTCATACACCCCCCCCCCCCCCCCCCCCATCATTCACGGTTTGCATACAAACTAAAGTTAAAAGCTGCTACACAAGCCAAAGTACTATAATTATCATCATTGATAGATCCTAATAATAACAAAATTTTCAGGACAAATGTGAAATCAAATAAAGTTTCTAATTAAAACAAAGTGGGGACTAATGCCCTATTAACTTAAATTAATGCCTCATACAAACTCTATATATACTAATACTTTATACTTGATAAATGATTGTTAATAAAATGGTTAACAATTCTAAATAATCTGAAAGCTAACCTACCTAAAAAAATGTAATTTCAAAAACTGCCCTTGCTTTGACACTAAGTGACTATTCACGACAATTCTATAAAGACACACACAAATTACAATGGCGAATAAAGGACCATTAAACGTGACACCTCATAAAAGCGGAATTGAGTCACTCCCCTAGCCACCGTGGGTGAAGTCACTATCTTCTTACTTCATCGTGCGTCTGTCCCCTTTGCAGTAGTCCGACCTCAACACTCTATTGAAAGATGGATTTATAGGGTTTATGATTCACTACCCAACACTAACATTCTCAAGTGCTTTCCAAGGATCGACTACGGTCTGGGCCTACTTAACTTCTACCCCTGGCTTAGGGTCCCTACACTTCACAACTTTACTCTGAAAGATTGACCTTTCATGTCCTCATTAGAAACCTATTTCAAAGCTACTACCTGAAGGCCAGGGATTATAGGGTTTCTGAATTACCCAACACAAGCCATAGGATGCCTATTAGGTTTGTTGTTTTAGACATAGCCCCCCTCTAAGTTGTGATTTCCTACACCTTCCTTCACCTATTACTCCTGATAATAACTAAAATTTCAGATTTACACTAAATAGTTAATTCACAGTGGTATACATTATTCTCATTGGTCTTTGAAACTCGGGTTTTAACAAGAAATAGTTTGTATTAAAAAAAAGGAATCCTAATGAAGCTCTACTTTAAAAAAAAAGGTTTAAAAAAAAAAGGCTGAAATCTCTAAACTTCTCATTCTATCGAGCTGATTCTCCGTACACACTCCAAAATCCTAGTTAGAGGCGACAGTCTAAGCAGAATTTACACTGTGTGGGCCTTTTCACCCTTGTAGACCTGCGTAAAGTTAAACTGTTCACACTAACTCTGTCAACTTCCTCTCGTCTCATTACTTCTGAGTTCGCTCTGGTTCTATTGTTGGATAAAATTGTAACATAATAATAAAAAGAAACTAAAATTTTCCTAAATCATATCCTGACAGGTTGTACAAGCTCTTCAAAACGGTGTGTCATATTAAAACAAGCTTGTGAGACGACTCTTAATTATATACTATACTAAAAATGAGGCTGAGCCAATTCTACACTAGGAGAACACGAAAACCCAAGATTTCGTCCTTGTAGCGAGCATGGAGCCCTATCACAAACCCGAAGTGCAAGAACAGACTGCCTAAGGTCTTGTGACCGACTAGTAAGCAGCGGGATGACGTTTCTCGTGTTGAGGGAGCGATGTCAGTAGGACAGAGTTTCCTGGTATTCCCTCTTATCTGGCACGACCGGTCGGGGTGAACAGTCGCGTCACGTGAAAGGAGGAAATATCTGAGTTCCCCCCTCTTGCTCTAACTGTTGGGTCGATTTGGCTCATGTAAATAGTAACTCTTATACTATATCTAAAATCTCTCATATAACTTATTAAATAAAACGGTGTAAAATGGTGTTCTATACAAGGATAAGGTTGTGACAATTTTCTCTAAATGACACACTAATAATAAAACAAATTGTGAAGATCTTTAAAGGTGGCAACAAACACTACAGTAAGGTTGTGAGACGGTATTCTGCACAAAGACAAGGTTGAGACAAATAACACACAAACCCTGAAACATGGTGTTAAAGCTCCTTTCAACACTTAGCACTAGAACACATGTTTAAAAAAAAAAACTGCAAACTGTTTAAAGTTCACCATAACACTAAGACCTATTTGCTATTTAATATATAACCTAATATTGTAATTAATAAAGACCTATCTATATTAAATAGTGTATACAATCGCTGAAACTTATGTAAATCAGCTTACACAAACCCCCAGTGCATAATATGTCTTATTTTAAAAGAAATAGTTCTATCGAGGCGATATTGCGGTCGACAGCTACGCTTTATACATTAAATGTACTTTCTTCTATCAACCTTTATCTACTATTTACAAAACTCTTTATCCAACCCTTTCCAATTCTTTCTCTTTCAACATCTTTCTGCATCTCTCTATCTCTTTCTCATCAACATTCAACGCTTTCTCACTCTTTTTATCACTTTCAACACCTCTTTCATCACCTCTCTCTCATCTCTCTTCCATCATTTTCTACACATTTCACTGCCTTTTCATCCCTCTGGTGTTTCCTCGAAACCCGTCATCGGGATCTGGATCCCGATCTATTATCACTCTTAATTTTGAACTACTCTATTCCAACAGCCTATGACCCTTAAGCTTTATAACTCCATATACACTCGGCGGGGTAGTTACCTTGTTAAGAAAACCTATAATGTCATAGATCATTTAGAGAGAGAACATAACAAATTTGTGCGAATAGTTTGCTTCAACTATTGATTGTAAGCCTATTAAACTCGTTCTCTTTAGGTTGGCTCGCTCATTAGTCTTCGATTTTTTTCATTCAATGGTCATATTGAGTCCACATGGGTGCTAAACGTAAACTGTATTAAAATGGTGTAGTTTTCTAGTTTTCGAATTATATGACAGTTAGAAAAAAAATTCCTGGAAATATCTCGCACTGGCTACTATTAAAAAAAATTGAATGGGGTACAACTCCGATCTTACAGGATACCTCATGGCTCATAGAATTGAATCGCTCATTTCTCACTAAAATATTCACACAGGTATGGAGGTCTCCAGTGGTTCTATAGCTATTGGTCAACTAAATTAATAAATGGCAGGAATTGAAGCTAGTTTAAATGCTCATGTGCTGTTTTGTCATGCGTCTTTATGTCATCTGCAAAGGAAAGTGTCGCCTCAAAGGACCTAATTCTGGGACTAACATCCGCTGCACATTTCAGGAAGGAGTGGTCGTCCATACAATAGCAAGATATCATTTTGCTGCCAATGTACAATGTTGAGCATTTTCCATGTCGTCATTTTGTCGATCCCCAATCTTCTAGGGTGTTTCTTTAAGCATTTCTTGATATCGTTTAATGCTTTATGCGATCCCGCCCGGCATTCAATAAGTATTATTTGATCGTACCATCTCCAGGAGACCATCCCATTGCGGCCGAACCATTTCCACCCAACTTATAACGCCGTCCATATCGCGTAATTGAAATTAATGTAAAACTCAAAGAATAAGACCTTAATCTCTTAATTCTTTACTAATTTCAGTTGGCTCAACATAAATCTTCTCAATTATTATCTTAGTACAGTGGCGTGACATGTCACACTTCTTCTAGTTCTTTCGCAAGCTCGATTAATCCCAGTGAAAGCCCGTCCAGGCGTCAATCCCGTGCTAACCCGTCATGCATGACTTCAAATTTGGAAATTATCAGACCTGAATATTTGCAGTGGCATCTGCTTCCACTGAAAGTATTTAAGACACAAGGCTGCCTCTTTAAATCACTGTCTTTACTCCCACATGCCTGTGTAAACTTTAACCATGACCTTATCAATTCTCAAAATTCTGCCTATCGAGTATCCTGAGAATCAATGTTCTTCTTGTCTACGGCGGATTAACACAATAATTGTTCCCTAGAGTTATCTGCGTCGAGTGGTCAGTCTGTACTACTAATTCTCCACTCTAACTCCAGGATTCCTTTATCTACTCAGGCTGTTCAAAATTTTTTAAGACAGTTGTTCAAATCCCCAATGATAATCTGCTAAATTTCGATAATTATTGGAATTCTCATTAAACAGAATAACTACACCTTTCTGACACAGAAATATCCAGCATCAAGATATAGCGCACCGTCCAATTTCATTATTTCAAGACGGTGTCAAATTACAACTGAAGGAACATACTAAACATATAACTGGTTTAAATTTCATGTAATCTCATCATGCCTTCTGCTGGCAAATGTATACTGCAGATTTAATACTATCAAGATGGTTTTATTTGTCCTCATCCAAAAAAAATGTTTCAGAAATAGAATCTTGGAAATCTCTACTTAAGGCAAAAAAATTGCACATTTATCAATTTAAGATAACCTTCCCTTGTCAGAGTGTATACAGCTGCCAAGCCAAATACGCAGGGGAGACAGGAAGGAGAGTCAGCAATAGAATATATGAACATAGACGCAACGTTATTAATCAAGACAATAGGTCTCTAATTTTCCAATACTGCAAAGGAACATGTCACACTTTCGCATTAGGAGAACCTAGAATACATTACAATAACATAAACAGCAAATATCAAAGGCTTATAATTGATTTTCTATTATTCAGAAAACACAATAGCATTAATAGAAAATAGCCCCATAGACGTTTTACTTTGATATCAGAAATCAATGATAATATTAAGGTTTTGCCACAAACAATGTGAATCGTAAAAGACAGCGGCGAGAGATGCGGTATACACCGCCTCAACATAACTTTCATTGCCTGATAAAATGCCAGTGAAACGGAAAGCATAAATTAAAATTCACGATTTATAATAGACTGTTAATCCCAGGATGCGAGGACTACTTCACCAATACTTAAAAATAGTATGGCTTTTCATTAGGTATATATTTCTAAAGTATAGGGGAAGAAACATATACTAAATTCGAGCCCCACGTTGGGCGCCATTGATGGGTTCCCGGTTTGGATAGTTGAAAAGGGAGAATACACGATGTGACTTATTAAAGTTTCCTTACTTAAGTATATATATATATAGTAATTTAGGCCAACAACCCCATGTATATAACCCGCAGCAAGACCTTAATGTTGTATAATAGCAGCACAGCTGTCAGTGATGCACTATCGGCATATGTCTTTACATCATCACATGTAATGCAATTCGTGCAAACAGGATAAATAAAATAAATAGAAAAAAAAGAAAAGGGGGGAAAAACTCTGTAATTGATTAAGAGTTGAGCTAAAGCAAGGATCGAGCATATAATATTGTCAGAACAATGGTCTAAAGATGGAAACAGCCGCGACACTATTATACAATTTCATCAGACAACCCATGAAATCGTTATTAAATTGGGCAATCTATAAAACACTGAAACACAGACACTCGCGGCAATGTATGTGGCCGGTAATTTATGGGAGACTTGATTATCAGTAACATTCCCTTCAAATAGGTAAGAAACATACAACATTTCATTTAAACAGTGGGAATAGCACCATAAGGCAAATTATGTATGAAATAGGTAACAGAGGAAACAAGAAAATTTCTCTAGATATTTATTTAAAATATCTTAAAATTTGGGAACATGTCTATACTGACGAGATATGCTATTTACATAGTAAAATTTAGATAGAGGTGACCTGAAGTTACTTTATAGCCCTTTAAGGCCCATGCGAAATCTAGGTTGGCTACTACACAAAAGGGGGGGGAAACCTAGATCTCCATCTATTCTAGCGGGACAAAATATACGAACCCTAACACTCCTTTTTAAGTCACTTAAAGCCCTTTAGGGCCCATTCAGAATCTAAATAGATTAGCTTCTGTTCGAAAAATAAAAAAGGGGGGGGCTAAACCATAATGGCGAGGGGCTTACCTTCTCTCGAAAGCGGCGGCAAGGTCTGGTCTCCTCTACGTCTCAGGCCCGTCTAAAATTCGTCCTTCTCACTGAGCGACTCCGATCGAATCTTGCCTTTTGGCAAAGAACCTTCTTTTATATCATCTCTCTCTCCATTTTCATTCGCCGAAAGAAACACCAATCAAAATGGCCAACGGCTCCAGTATCAATTTCATAGACGCCCCAGGCCTCATCAAAATAGAACATATAGTATTACCAAAACAAAAAAAAATCTAAAGAGAGAAACAACCCCGGCACTAGTGTAAGATTTCAGACGCCAGGCCTCTTCCATCAAAATAGAACATATAGTATTACCAAAACAAAAAATCTAAAGAGAGCAACAACTACGGCGATAGTGTAAAATTTCAGACGCCAGGCCCCTTCCCTCCACATGGATTGAAATACCATCCTCCCTTTTTCTCGGGACGATATATATATATCGCCCCCACTCCGTCTTAGCTATAAATCGACACAGGCCCCTTTTCACTTGAACTGTAATATAACGCTTTCCTTTCTCGGGAAGGATATTTTATAAGGTTCAGTCCTTTAGAGATCTTCCTTCTCCATTTTTTTTTTTTTGTCACCTTTACCTAAACTTTTGGTGAGGGGAATATATGTACATATGGAACAACAGCTTCCAGCGCGGATGTCCCTGGATGTCACTGGTGTTTCCTTCACCAGGCATCGGCACGGTAGTCTGGTGTCATCAATTGTCTGGGTTTCTGGGCAAAAAGATGGTCTGTAAGTCTATGTGGGAGGGAAGCCATGTATCCATTTGATTTGATTATACATACGCCTTCTGTTGGGGTATGGTTACAAAAAACGTGCCCCAACATGTTTAATTATTAAATAGATTATATTTAGATGACAAACAATAGAGAGTTAAAAAAGAAGAAGGTAAGCCGTGTGAGTCAACAAGCAAAACTGAAACCTATATACAGTTACGTAATGTCTGGGGGAAGTGGCCGTTGCTAAGCGACAGCCGAGGTGCGAGTCACTTTTCAACAAAAATATATACATATATACACACATATACACGCATACACCTATATATTGTTTACAACCATAAGATATGTCCAATATTTCCTTGAGATCGTTACATCAAAGACCATTTTTCTTAATGAAATCCAAAATATATTTACAAAGGAAAATATAGATTAACCAGTAGTTTCCTGAAGCCACGTACAGAAGTCACCAACTACCTGGGCTGACATCTTCTTGGTTTTGTTTTCAATGTCAGTGGAAGGTGGCGCCATGCAGATTTATTTCTTGTATTATTTTCTATACTTAGGTTGTAGTGATTCCCTAGGAGGGTGACCGTCAGGATTCTTTGATATTGGAAGGTTGGCCAAAAGTGAAGAGGAGGTGGTCCACGGTTTAATCTTAATCTTGGCAATGGGGGCAAGTTGGGTCTTTTTGCCTCCTATTGGGGGGCATATACAATGGCATATACTTGTATATAAGCCTTATCTTTATATGCATCCCTCGACGAATAAATATATACCGTTGTGTCGTACCCCGACGCCGTTTGTGTACATTGTCTAATCAGTATGGTACAAAGACGTCACGTGAGTTAGTGAAGAGATTCAGCTAAAGATAAGGCTTTATTAAAGTAGTACGAATTGGAAGGAATACAATAAGTGGAACAATCCTCCAACCTCCTCCTTCATAAGGATTCTTAACACCGTAGATGGAATTCTTGCGTCCCGCTCCGCACACATTCCTGCCAGGACGACACCGACTTGTAGGCTGATCGCTGTAGAACAACACACTCATTATGATGTCCACTTCCACAGAGAAATCCGCTCCGTAAAATCATGTTTTCATCCAAAATATTTTATAAACGCCAGTTTACGTCGAGACATGTAAGGTTTATTGGACAGTGAGTGGAGTAGCCTAGTGGACATGGCATCTGCCCGGTAAGCGGAACACTGTGGGTTCGATTCCCATCCCTGGACACTTTTATTTTTCCGTTTATCATTACTCTTCACAATTCATCCTTTCATACTTCATCCCTAAGGTTAGAAATAATCGTTATTTCTCCTTAAAGATAAATTTCGATTTTTCGTTTAAAAGAAACACATGCGGGATAATTTTCAAATGTCGTTTATTGGAAATAATAATTAAAAAATCAACATATTTACTGAGCATTATAAGGCGATAAAGGGGCATCTATATATGAGAAATGGAAACATTAAAGAACGGATTGTATTTTTAAATATAATAAAAAAAACTTCTAGTGTCTACTGCAATGAAAAAAATATATGAGCAGTGAGTGGAGTAATCCTGGACTCCGTGCGACAATCCGCGCACACAAGCCAATATAGAAATAAGTTTAATGATATCGAGTTAAGGTTGATATATCAAACCTCCAGGGATAGGTTTCTTTTCCAAATTTTTATTCACAAATCTCTCTATCTTTCAAGCATGGAAGTCCTTCTACAGGAGAAACCACGATTTATTGTATCGTGTTTTTCTCTTGTAGAAGGACTTCCATATCTGAAACCTAGAGAGAGAGATTTGTAAATAATTTTTTTAAAAGTAACTTACTCCTGGAGGCTTGATATTTTCACCTTAATATTGATAAAAAAGGATTGTTTCATCGAATAATGATAACGAGTGTTTATCTTTTTTTTTATCAAATATTCTAATAACAATATTCTTCAATATTACGACGAGGCCTTCTAGAGACCCCGTCGGAGGATTTTAATAAAATATTTGATCTAAGATAAATTTATTTTCACATAAAAAAAAAATATTTCAAATGGATTACTTTATATTTTGCATAAATATCATTTCTAACCCAAAACTGAGTTCCAGATTCAAAATGCTTCATATATTGTGTGGAAATTTGTCTAGAATTTCCCGTTCAAATCAACTTACTAGGCGCCATCGTACTTGCGGATGGTTATATTACCGTTTATAATTACTGGGTCTAATCCTGCGGCTCCACCAGATGTTGCGCCGTCCTTAGGGTTGGCTTATGGTCAATATTCGATTGGTTCATATCTATGTTGTAGGCAAGACCAGAGCGAGCCATATCATTTAAACATAAATCTATTATCAGCAGAATGTGTTTATAAACCCATTCAGAATATTAAATAACAGCTATAGATATATATAAACTCTCTCTCTCTTTGAGGTAACCCGGTTTCCTGGAGCCATCATTTTTTGAAAATATTTTTCAGCTCCTCCTTCGATGCCGTCTTTATCTCGTCAAGCGTAGCGTAACGTCGTCCTTTCATGGGCCTCCTCAGTTTAGGGAACAAGAAAAATCACAGGGGCCAGATCTGGGGAATACGGTGGCTGCGGCATCATTAGTGTGTTGTTTTTGGCCAAAAAGTCGCGCACAAGCAACGATGTGTGAGCAGGGGCGTTATCGTGGTGCAAAAGCCAATTTTTGTTCTTCCACAAATCCGGGCGTTTCTGGCGGATTGCTTCGCGCAAATTGCGCATAACTTGCAGGTAATATTCCTTATTGAACGTTCTACCCTGTGGCAAGAACTCATGATGCACCACGCCCCTGCAATCGAAGAAAACTGTCAGCAAAACTTTCACATTCGACCGAACTTGGCGCGCTTTTTTCGGTCTTGGTTCGTGCGGCAGCTTCCATTGAGATGATTGAGCTTTGGTTTCCACGTCATGACCATAAACCCACGCTTCGTCACCAGTTATGACCCTCTGGAGCAAATTTGGGTCGACGCGGACAGAATCCAACATCTCATTAGCAATGTTCATGCGATGCTGTTTTTGGTCGCAATTGAGCAATTTTGGTACGAATTTCGCGGCGACCCGTCTCATGCCCAAATCATTGATGAAAATCGAATGGCACGAGCCAATCGATATGTTTAGGTCCTCAGCAACTTCTCTAACGGTGATTCGACGATTGGCCAATATTATTTTCTCCACTTCATTAATTTTTTCGTCTGTTGTTGAAGTGCTCGGGTGTCCGGCACGCTCTTCGTCGTTCACATCTTCTCGGCCTTCTGAGAACATTTTGTACCACCGATAAACGTTGCTTCGGTCCAAGGTAGCTTCTCCGTATGCCACAGTCAACATTCGGAATGCATCCGCGCACTTAATTTCGTTTTTCACACAAAATTTGATACAGGTTCTTTGATCCATTTTTTTTAATAGGTAAAAATCGAAGACGATCCAAAACACCTGCAAGCAAAGCAGCTGTCAACAATTAAGTGAACATTCAAAATGGCCGAGCTTGTCGGCATAAGTGAGAGACATGAGTACCAACATAAATCCACAAAAAGATCGAAATTCGAATATACGTAACCCGCGAAAATTCAAAATTCGCGATACTTTTTGAACACACCTCGTATAGTAGACTTTCTTTAGGTACACCAAATCGCTTTTTATCATGTCAAGAAGCAGTTTTATGAAGCCGACAATAGCTAGAGGGAATGGCTGCAAGGAATGACCGGGTGCTTTTCCTTGCAGCCATTCCCTCTAGTTATTGTCGGCTTCATAACACTGCTTTTTGACATGATAAAAAGCGATTTGGTGTACCTACAGAAAATCTACTATATCTTAGGAGCTCCTTCCAGCGATCATATCAACGATGATGGCTGCTCAATTTTATAATTCTCGATTATTATCACTGTACACACACATATACTATTATATCTGTTAGAAATGTGAAATTTATAGAGTCGCTGTTTCATCCCAAGTCGACCTTTGGCACATGTACACTGCGGCGGCGCCACCTATACCATGTGTGACGTCACTACCTAACCCTTCTCCCTTCCTGCCTGCTGCTGGTTGTTTACAACTGTCATTCTATCGCTCTTTTGATTTTCTCTAAACTTGTATAACCAATAAATCAATTGGCACTCTGCTTTAACGAGTCATTCGTTAATATTTCCAATAGGTTATGGGTCCTGACTACGCCCCAAATTTGAAGAAGCAAACCTAAAGTGAAACTACTAAGCCTAACTCGTGCTAAATATGACGCATCTTGAGAATCAAGTCCGCCAGTTCAAAGGCGAAAACTTCTCCCTTTGGAAATTTCAGTTCCGACTACTATTAGAGCAAAATCAACTTTTGGATATCGTGGACGGCAAAGAAATCAAACCAGAGGTAAGTGACGCTACCTCTGCTATACAGGATGCATGGCACGCCAAAGATATCAAAGCCCGAATGCTTATATCACAGGCACTTGAATTAAGATTTCTAGAACCTTTGATGTCCTGTAAAACTGCCGCTCAAATGTGGACAAGGCTCATGTCCATCCACGAACAGAGATCAGAGATCGCAATTGGCATGTTGTGGCAACAATTTTTTGACGCCCGAATGTCGTCATCAGAGGATGTCAGCAGCTATATCGCCAAGATTGAAAATCTTAGTGCAAGAATTCAGGATGCAGGAGGAACGATTACAGATGACCAGAAAGTGGCAAAGATAATAAACTCTCTTCCTTCGAGCATGCGGTATTTCATCCCAGCATGGGAGTCTCAAGCGCCGATTACGCAGACTCTAGAGAACTTATCAGCACGTCTTCTGATTGAAGAATGTAGAAATCAGCAGGCCGATTCCTCGCAAGGTACAGCATTCTACCAACAGACTAAACCAAGAATCAAAGAAGATAACATAAAGAAGACTGATTCAGGAAAGATATCAGAACTAAAGAAAAAGACTGAATGCCATTATTGTCACAAGATTGGTCATTGGTCACGGGAATGTCGGAAACGGATTGCCGACCAGCAGAAGAAAAACGAGAAGCGGAAGAACCAAGCAGGAGATTGTGATCATAAAGGTTTCAACGCTGATACCATCCTAAAGTGGAATGATTGCGACATATGGTGGGCAGATAGCGGAGCTAGCTGCAGCATGACCTTCCGACGTGAATGGTTCAAGTCCTTCACTCCGATCCACAACGATCATAGAATATACCTTGGAGACAACACTTCCGTCCTTGCAGAAGGTACAGGTGACATTTAAATCCTTGCCATGGTGAATGGAGAATGGATTACAACATCAATCAGGAATGTGCTCTACTCTTCGAAGCTCAAGAAAAATTTGTTCAGCCTGGGAGTGTGCACTGAAAAGGGATACCGAGTAGACATCGACAAGGATGAGCTGCGCATCTACTCAAGAAAAGATCTGAAAGCAGTTGGACAACGCCAAGTTGGGCTCTACAAGATGATGTTCCGAGTTACTTCATCTTCACAAGGATTTTCTGCAAAGATCAACAACCTCCAACTGTGGCACGAAAGACTAGCACACATCTCACTCACCACTATTCGAGAAATGGCCAAGAAAGGATTGATCAACGGTTTGCAACCCGAGGACATAAAAGAAGACGATTTCTTCTGTCAAGGCTGCCAAGAAGGAAAAGCTCACAGAAAGCCTAGTCATTTGTCTGAAACAAAGGAGTACAATCCTGGTGAGTTCATTCTAAGTGATATCTGCGGCCCTATGCCAACACAATCAATAGGAGGATCACTTTATTTCATTTTATTCAAAGATTATTCCAGTGGCTTTCGCCATATAGATTTCATTAGACACAAATCCGATATTTTACACAAATTTGAAAACTTTGCTAGATTCAGTTATAATCAAACAGGCAATAAAATTAAAGTGATTAGAACCGATAATGCACTAGAATATACCAGTAAATATTTCACAAATACTTGCAGAAAGTTCGGAATAGTGCATGAATTGTCAGCTCCATATGTTCACGAACAGATAGGGCGCGTAGAACGAGACAATAGAACTATTGTCGAAGCAGCTCGATCGATGCTGTGCGCACGAAATCTTCCCGAAGAACTTTGGGCAGAAGCTTGCAATACTGCAACCTTCATTCTAAACCGAACATTCACTAAACAAGCTCCCAATACCACACCCTATGAACTCTTTTTCGGAAGAAAAGTTAGTTTATATAATCTAAAGATTTTCGGCTGTGAAGCATGGTTGCATACACCTAAAGAACGTAGAAGGAAATGGGATAAGAAATCACAAAAGATGATTTTCTTAGGGTACGATAAAACATGCACTAACTTTCGACTCTGGAACCCTTCTACTAGAAAGATTACTATCTCTAAAGATGTTACTTTTAACGAGACAAAACTCCAACATTACGAACTAGAGGGAGAAAACCTCATCCCGATAAACATTGACTTTAACCCGCCGGCACCACCGACCGAGGATGAATCCCCTACAACGCTACAATTTCCCACGCCGCCGGGATTCCACTCGATGATAACTCGATCTAAAAAGAAAGCAGATTCTTGTAACTACCATTTTGTCGATGAGCCTTCAACCTATAAAGATGCTATGGAAAGTCCAAATGCCGAAAAATGGTTGGATGCAATGAAAGAAGAAATAAAAGCGTTAGAATCTAATAACACATGGTCACTCGAAACCCTACCAGACGGATATAAGCCAATAGGAAGTAAATGGGTTTATAAGCTAAAATCCCATCCCAACTCTACGGCACCTAAATTTAAGGCTAGACTTGTAGCTAAGGGTTACACACAAAGGAAGAACGTAGACTATTTCGACACCTTCAGTCCTGTTGTCAGATATGATTCACTTCGAGTGTTACTAGCAAACGCGGCATCAGAAAGAATGTTCTTAAAACAATTTGACGTAAAGACTGCATTTTTATATGGTGACCTAGACGAAGTCATATACTTAGAACAACCAGAAGGTTTCTCTCAAGGACACAATTTTGTTTGTAAACTACAAAAGAGTCTATATGGACTGAAACAATCGTCCAGAAATTGGAATAGGAAGTTTAAATCCTTCTTAGAGAAACACTTTTTTTTTCAATCTAATGCAGATCAATGTGTTTTCACCGGAACTATTAACGACACTCAAATGATCCTTGCTCTTTACGTCGATGATGGACTTCTCATGTCTCGGAACAAGGACGATATCGATTCTATCGTCCAGGAACTATCTCACGAGTTCAATATAACGTCTAGAGATGCAGATTATTTCGTAGGACTTCAGATTGAACAATCAGAGGATAGATCGAAGATCTATATCCACCAATCTTCATACATAAACAAGATTTTAGATAAATTCAACATGATTGATTGCAAACCCGCAGCAGTACCCATGGACCCGAGTACAGTCCTAACTAAAGCTGATTGCCCAGACTTAGATAAAAATGGAAATTCACCAAATTTTCCTTACAGAGAAGCCGTAGGCTCACTAATGTTTGCCTCTTCTGTTTCTAGACCGGACATAAGTTTTGCAACATCACAGTTAAGTAACTACCTTGACAACCCAGGACAGACACACTGGACAGCAATTAAAAATGTATTTCGCTACTTGAAAGCAACACCACAATTAGGAATATTGTACGCTAGCCATCAAGAGTTAACAAGTTACTCAGATAGCGATTATGCTAGGGACATTGATTCAAGGAAAAGTACTACAGGTTATATCTTCATGTTAAACCATGGTGCTGTTTCATGGTCAAGCCAAAAGCAATCGACAGTTGCCCTCTCGACAACAGAAAGTGAATATATTGCTGCCTGTGCTGCTACTAAAGAAATGGTCTGGCTACGCAGACTTCTTAAGGATATCGGGATTAAGATGGACAGACCCACAGTACTCAACATGGATAATAAAGCAGCCATAAAGCTAGTGCAGAATCCCGAGTTCCATAAGAGAACGAAGCACATTGATGTACGATATCACTACATTCGTACTAAACAGGAAGATGGTGAGCTGATCACAAGATATGTCAGCACTCTTCAGCAGACGGCTGACCTCCTGACGAAACCTTTGGGACCGAAACACTTCAGGCGGCTCCTAGAAAACTTGAACGTTATAAATTTCAAGAGGGAGTGTTAGAAATGTGAAATTTATAGAGTCGCTGTTTCATCCCAAGTCGACCTTTGGCACATGTACACTGCGGCGGTGCCACCTATACCATGTGTGACGTCACTACCTAACCCTTCTCCCTTCCTGCCTGCTGCTGGTTGTTTACAACTGTCATTCTATCGCTCTTTTGATTTTCTCTAAACTTGTATAACCAATAAATCAATTGGCACTCTGCTTTAACGAGTCATTCGTTAATATTTCCAATAATATCTTACATGAATTTTGCTACGGAATGAAAAAAAAATAGTTTTTAAAATCTAAATCAGTATTTGTCTTATGGACTTCCAATGTTATTCCCAAATTACCTGATACACACTGTATATAAAAACAACAAAAAGCTTTATTAAGACCTTTTAGTCTCATTCAGATTTTCCAAAGCAGAAATGTAGGGTACATGCAGGAATAATAGTGATAGTACCAGTAATACAAGCGTCACGCGCAATGTTATTATTATTTTTAAAGCTAATCACATTTAATGCTAATATGAAATTAATATACAGGAAAACTTAATTAAGACTTCTGGGTAAATTGGAGGAAGAGGAATTTCTTATACATGGATTTACCACGAAGTCTCTGCAAATGAAGAAAAAAGAAAAAGTAAAAGCTAATCACATTTAATATTAATAATGAAATTTATATACAAGAAGAGGTAGACAAGGAATATACACGGACTGTATAAGAGATAGACAAGGAATATACAAGGATTATATAAGAGCTAGACAAGAAATATACAAGTATTTTATAAGAGGTAGATGCAGAATATACACGGACTGTATAAGAGGTAGAAGAGAAATATACACTGACTATTTAAGAGATAGACACGGACTGTATAAGAGGTATAAAAGGAATATACATCGACTATATAAAAGTTAGACAAGAATTATACACGAACTATATAAGTGATATACAAGAAATATACATGGACTATATAAGGGGTAGACAAGGAATATACACGAACTTTATAAGTGATATACAAGGAATATACAATGACTATATAAGAGATAGATAAGGAGAGAATATACAAGGATTATATAAGAGGTAGTCAAGGAATATACATGGACTATATAAGACCTGCCAAAGACCAGGCCAAGGCTGCACCAACCTTTCAATCTTCGAACCTTAAATCCCAAAATAAACTAGCCTCTTCAGACCAATGAGAAGCAGGTGGATGAGCTATTCGATTACCTGGACGCTGACTCAATCCCAGACTCTATACGTGACAGTACTTTTAAGAAGGATATAGAGCGCAGTTTTATATATCTCTGAAAGGTATAAATTACCTTTGTTGATCTCACGTAGGGACAAGCCTCTTCTGAGTGAATTCCTCGGCATTGCAATAATGCACGTCGGGGGAAGACCTACTATCTACGTGGGAAGCTATCCTATTTCAAGGCGGCTTGTGACAATGAATGAAATCCAGACGTCCCTTCAATAGGTCATCTGCTGTGAATATTTATATTTTTAAATTTTAATATTTCGAATTTTTGATATTCATATTTTATTTTATACTCTTAACTGTTCACTGATATCAATAAATCTTTTAATTGTCTTTTTTTTTTAATCTTTCTCTTGGATTGACGAGGGCTATTAGCTCGAAACCAATGGTCTTTAAGTGGGTGCTTCTCAGTTTTCTAAATCTGATTCTGTGGCTTTGTCATCGACCCGAGCCGCTAGTTTGCGGAGACAGTCACTAGATAGCGCATAGTTGTTGGCGTATCTTCTGATGGTAGAGGTGACCTTTATTTTAATAGATCATTATCTTCCCGGCAAAATTTATATCTGTATTTTGGCCATAGATATGACCTAGTCACTTTGCCAGCTCTTTCTGTCTCTTGAGAAAAATATTCAAAAAATTGAAAATATATTGTGTGAAGACATATTTTAAATTTTATAGATAACAATGAAGTGGGGAACGACTAATGCCTTGTTGTAGTGTTATCTTCTTATGGCCTATCACCTGGAGTGGTAATATGGGATGCCAATGGGTACATATTATGTCAAATATAGTTCACATATCTGGTAATTTGGATACATTTCTGAAGTATTATAATCCTTGGCTTTAACCTCAACTTCAAAATATCTTTCGCAGTACCTTTTAACATGGCAAACCACGACCTCGTGTTATCTGTGTTCTCCAAACCTTCTTCCAAACAGAGAGTGTTCTTATGTTGCCCTGATCAACAAGTTCTCCAGATTTCTTATCAATTAAAAATATATTTTTAATTCTTGATGAAAGACCAATTTGAGATATTTAATAGCTATGGCCTAGATTATAAGCCGATCTTTACTTGCTCCTGTCATCCAAACTATGTTCAATGCATTGCGCAGCATTATAAGAAATGTTATTGGATCTAAAGACAGCTACTATTGATGTGTTCCCGGTTTGGATAGTTGAAAAGGGAGGATACACGATGTGACTTATTAAAGTCTCCTTACTTAAGTATATATATATATATATAGCAATTTAGGCCAACAACCCCATGTATATAACCCGCAGCAAGACCTTAATGTTGTATAATAGCAGCACAGTTGTCAGTGATGCACTATCGGCATATGTCTTTACATCATTACATGTAATACAATTTGTGCAAACAGGACAAATAAAAATAAATAAAAAAGAAAAGGGGGGAAAAAACTCTGTAATTGATTAAGAGTTGAGCTAAAGCAAGGATTGAGCATATAATATTGTCAGTACAATGGTCTAAAGATGGAAACAGCTGCGACACTATTATACAATTTCATCAGATAACCCACGAGATCGTTATTAAATTGGGCAATCTATAAAACACTGAAACACAGACACTCGCGGCAATGTATGTGGCCGGTAATTTATGGGAGACTTGATTATTAGTAACATTCCCTTCAAATAGGTAATAAACATACAACATTTCATTTAAACAATTGGAATAGCACCATAAGGCAAGTTATGTATGAAATAGGTAACAGAGGAAACAAGAAAATTTCTCTAGATATTTATTTAAATATCTTAAAATTTGGGAACATGTCTAAACTGACGAGATATGCTATTTACATAGTAAAATTTAGGTAGAGGTGACCTGAAGTTACTTTATAGCCCTTTAGGGCCCATGCGAAATCTAGGTTGGCTACTACACAAAAAGGGGGGGGGGGAAGGCGCTAAGTCATAATGACAAATGGCTTACCTTTTCTCGAAAGTGCCGGCAAGGTCTGGTCTCCTCTACGTCTCAGGCCCGTCTAAAAATCGTCCTTCTCACTGAGCGACTCCGATCGAAAATATATCCCGCCTTTTGGCAAAGAACCTTCTTTTATATCATCTCATTCTCCATTTTCATTCGCCGAAAGAAACACCAATCAAAATGGCCAACGGCTCCAGTATCAATTTCATAGACGCCCCAGGCCTCTCCCCTTCAAAATAGAACATATAGTATTACCAAAACAAAAAAAAATCTAAAGAGAGAAACAACCCCTGCGGTAGTGTAAGATTTCAGACTCCAGCCCCCCGTCTTTCCACATGGGTTGAAATACAATCCTCCCTTTTTCTCGGGATGGTATATATATCGCCCCCCCGTCTTGGCTAAAATTGACCCAGGCCCTTTTTACCTGGACTGTAATGTGATGCTTTCCTTTCTCTGGAAGGATATTTTATAAGTTTCAGTCTTTAGAGATCTTCCTTCTCCATTTTTCTCCTTTTTTTTTTTTTTCTGGTCACCTTTACCTAAATTTTTGGTGAGGGGAATATATGTACATATGAAACAACAGTTTCCAGCTCGGATGTCTCTGGATGTCTTCTTCTTTACCAGGCATCAGCTTTCGGCATGGAAGTCTGGTGTCACCAAGTGTCTAAGTTTCTGGGCAAAAAAAATGGTCTGTAAGTCTATGTGGGAGGGAAGCCATGTATCCATTTGATTTGATTATACATACGCCTTCTGTTGGGGTATGGTTACAAAAAACGTGCCCCAACAATCCTCCCCCTGCCAAGTAATGGACAAATGCGTTTGTGCTATTCATTATTCATCTGCCTTTCATCAGTTACTATGAAAGCAGGCCCATTTCTAGCAAAATGCATTTTCCATTACTAGGTGAAGCCAGATGTACCGAAACCTATAGGGAAGGTAAGGCTAGTCAAAATGATGGTATGCCATTCTAGATGTTTATTATTCCGAACATTAGTGGGCATTGCGCATCCTGGCAAAGGGGTTTTTATGTGCTATTATTCTGTCAGAACACTGTTATCAAAATAGGTTATTGGGGACAGTCATATCATATGTATGGAAGTAAGCAAGGTCATCTGTCTTACCATTCATGGGTATATATACCACCCTTCCACTTTCTTCTTTGGTCTTGAGGAGTAGGCCTTCCTAGTGGTAAGTCCTCTCAACCCCATCCTTGCCTCTTGGGGTACTGGATTCATTGCTACCTTCTTTCTGCTAACAATACAGTTAGGACATTTCCCTATTACATATTATATATAAAAAATTGGGCGCCAAGAAGTCGTTTAGAAATAACTGACTAGTCCAACTCCTAAAACATGCCAGCATCTTTATTTTCGTACCAATCAAGACATTCGTGTGGTATAGTTATATATATACAATCAAAGGAAAGGATAATTATAGTTAGCTGAAAGAAATATCTTGGTATATAATGATTAGCCTATGACATGATGACTTTTGCTAAATAAAATTACAGAAAACAAATTATGTAAGTAATCATTAAATAAGGCACGAAATATGTAGTGATAAAATGAATCCTTCCATGTTATATGATGAGTATAACATATATATTGAAATAAAAACATATCATGTAGATAGTGATTAAATATGTTAAGATATAAGTGGTAAAAATCATCCCATGATAGATGACAAAAGAAAACTACTACAAGATTATATATGGTGACAAAATATATATAATTAAATATTTAATATAAATATTAATATCATGAATGTCAAAATAAAATTGTTGAAATGAATAGTATATGACTATAATATAATATATATGATATAAAAATAATAACATATTGAAAAAGAAAATGTAAACATAATGTATATTTGTGCGCTGAAGGTTCAAGGTTTAGTATCTCAGTTAAGTTTTTCAATCTTATTCAGTCTGGAATCACGAGTTGGTCACTGGGTAATATTCGTCTATCCCGATCCTACTGGAGGGTGTGTTTTCTCTTATGTGTTAGATTCCTCTGTTACAATACTCTCAACTCAGATGGGTACGTCATTTAGAATCTTGGTCAAATGGAACATAGCCCAGACCTCTATTAAACTACACAGTCCATTTAAATCTAGGGTGACAACCGTATGAAGAAAGCTCTCTGTTTGACAGAGAAACTAATCAACTTCTCCCATTTTGTTTGTGACTCCGTTTACCTTGTCTCTGGGGTGTGTACAGTTCAGCTACCTCCCCCTTCCAAGAAATTCATATTACTTTCATCTACTAATATACCCTCTATTCATTGACCTGAATCCTACAAATCTACATCTTATAAATTTGAATTTTATCAATCTGAAATTTTGGTTCTTTTACAAATTCCTTCAGAATTCTACTCCCTGTATAACTGCTCTTAATTCTACTGTCCTCAATACAACACTTCTAAAACTTTGACTCATTGGCTCGTTCTGGCGTCTCGTTCGCGGTCCTTATAGTTAACTAATACTTTAAAATCTTATCCTATCATGAAACGAGTTTAAACTCGTTGAAGGTCCTAATAATTACTTATTCTGCCTCTCGAATCGGTCTTATGCTCGAATTCATTCCAACAAAACGTATGGCAGGGCGAATCCTTTATTAGAAGAAACTTCCGCTAGCTATGGGGGATCAAACTGGTACCAAAAAAATTCAATAGACGGAAACTACTTCGTCTAGAAAAACTGGGCAATCTCTGCCTACATGCCAATCTTACAGGACCTCCCGTCTAGAACACCCTCACTCCAGCCACGCTAAAAGCGTCGAAACTACGGTGTCAGATCGGTTACCCAAGGTCGCGCCGTTATACCCCAGGTTATACGGCATGGCTAAAACAAATCCCCCATCCTGCATAAAATTCAATCTATACCTCTTCGTTTCCTCTAATGAGGAGAAGTTTTGTGGGTTTTCTGGTCTGATCATAACCTCCCACAACCTTCCAGTCTGAGAATCGAGATATGATCATTATCTACGACTCTTAAAATTCAAGTTGATATAAATAACAAAGAGTACTTTATTACCCTAGTAATAGAAATTAAAAAAAATTTATACTCCTCCAAAAGGAGACCTAACAAAAAATGGAGCGAATATTTTCCTAACAATAGAGTTTTTACTGTCCTGTGAGGCTATCGTTCTTAACAAATAAAGAAATCAAAATTGAAAATTGAACCTATTAAATTCCCTAACACTACTCTAAAATAATTTTGGTCTAACAGTATACTAGTTTTTAACCTTCTTACACATTCATTAAGCCAATCCATTCATACACCCTCCCCCCCTTCATTCACGGCTTGCATACAAACTAAAGTTAAAAATTGCTATAAATGCCAAAACACTTAATAATCTCTATCAAATAAACCCTAACAATTTCTAAATTCCAGGACTAATGTGAAATCAAATAAAGTTTTCTAATTAAAACAAATTGGGAACTAAAGCCCTAGGTTACTCAAAGAAAATGCCTCTGTACAAGCTCTATATATACTAACACTTTATACTCGATAAATGATTGTTAACAATAATTGTTAACAATTCTAAATAATCTGGAAGCTAACCTACCAAAAAAAAAAAGAATCAGTGTAACTTCAAAAACTGCCCTTGCCTTGACACTAAGCGACTTTTCACGACAATTCTATAAAGACACACACAAATTATAATGGTGAATAAAGGACCATTAAACGTGACACCTCATAAAAGCGGAATTGAGTCATTCCCCTAGCCACCGTGGGTGAAGTCACTTTCTTCTTACTTCCTCGTGCGTCTGCCCCCTTTGCAGTAGTCCGACCTCAACACTCTATTGAAAGATGGATTTATAGGGTTTACGATTCACTACCCAACACTAACATTCTCAAGTGCTTTCCAAGGATCGACTACGGTCTGGGCCTACTTAACTTCTACCCCTGGCTTAGGGTCCCTACACTTCACAACTTTACTCTGAAAGATTGACCTTTCATGTCCTCATTAGAAACCTATTTCAAAGCTACTACCTGAAGGCCAGGGATTATAGGGTTTCTGAATTACCCAACACAAGCCATAGGATGCCTATTAGGTTTGTTGTTTTAGACATAGCCCCCCTCTAAGTTGTGATTTCCTACACCTTCCTTCACCTATTACTCCTGATAATAACTAAAATTTCAGATTTACACTAAATAGTTAATTCACAATGGTATACATTATTCTCATTGGTCTTTGAAACTCGGGTTTTAACAAGAAATAGTTTGTATTAAAAAAAAAGGAATCCTAATGAAGTTCTGCTTTAAAAAAAAAAAAAAAAAAAAAAAAGGCTGAAATCTCTAAACTTCTCATTCTATCGAGCTGATTCTCCGTACATACTCCAAAATCCTAGTTAGAGGCGACAGTCTAAGCAGAATTTACACTGTGTGGGCCTTTTTATCCTTGTAGACCTGCGTAAAGTTAAACTGTTCACACTAACTCTGTCAACTTCCCCTCGTCTCATTACTTCTGAGTTCGCTCTGGTTGTATTGTTGGATAAAATTGTAACATAACAATAAAAAGAAACTAAAATTTTCCTAAATCATATCCTGACAGGTTGTACAAGCTCTTCAAAACGGTGTGTCATATTAAAACAAGGTTGTGAGACGGTATTCTGCACAAAGACAAGGTTGAGACAAATAACACACAAACCCTGAAACATGGTGTTAAAGCTCCTTTCAACACTTAGCACTAGAACACATGTTTAAAAAAAAAACTGCAAACTGTTTAAAGTTCACCATAACACTAAGACCTATTTGCTATTTAATATATAACCTAATATTGTAATTAATAAAGACCTATCTATATTAAATAGTGTATACAATCGCTGAAACTTATGTAAATCAGCTTACACAAACCCCCAGTGCATAATATGTCTTATTTTAAAAGAAATAGTTCTATCGAGGCGATATTGCGGTCGACAGCTACGCTTTATACATTAAATGTACTTTCTTCTATCAACCTTTATCTACTATTTACAAAACTCTTTATCCAACCCTTTCCAATTCTTTCTCTTTCAACATCTTTCTGCATCCCTCTATCTCTTTCTCATCAACATTCAACGCTTTCTCACTCTTTTTATCACTTTCAACACCTCTTTCATCACCTCTCTCTCATCTCTCTTCCATCATTTTCTACACATTTCACTGCCTTTTCATCCCTCTGGTGTTTCCTCGAAACCCGTCATCGGGATCTGGATCCCGATCTATTATCACTCTTAATTTTGAACTATTAATTATTACTAGTGTAATATTATTCCAACAGCCTATGACCTTTAAACTTTATAACTCCATATACACTCGGCGGGGTAGTTACCTTGTTAAGAAAACCTATAATGTCATAGATCATTTAGAGAGAGAACATAACAAATTTGTGCGAATAGTTTGCTTCAACTATTGATTGTAAGCCTATTAAACTCGTCCTCTCTAGGTTGGCTCGCTCATTAATCTTCAATCTACGTTCAATAGTCATATTGAGTTCTCATGGATGCTAGATGTAAACTGTATCAAAATAGTGTAGTTTTCTAGTTTCCGAATTATATGACAGTTAGAAAAAAAAAAAAGAAACAAACATTCTGGAAATATCTCGCACTGGCTACTATAAAAAAAATTGAATGGGGTACAGCTCTGATCTTACAGGATACCTCATGGCTCATAGAATTGAATCGCTCATTTCTCACTAAAATATTCACACAGGGTATGGAGGTCTCCAGCGGTTCTATAGCTATTGGTCAACTAAATTAATTAATGGCAGGAATTGAAGTTAGTTTAAATGCTCATGTGCTGTTTTTGTCATGCGTCTTTATGTCATCTGCAAAGGAAAGTGTCGCCTCAAAGGACCTAATTCTGGGACTAACATCCGCTGCACATTTCAGGAAGGAGTGGTCGTCCATACAATAGCAAGATATCATTTTGCTGCCAATGTACAATGTTGAGCATTTTCCATGTCGTCATTTTGTCGATCCCCAATCTTCTATGGTGTTTCTTTAAGCATTTCTTGATATCGTTTAATGCTTTATGCGATCCCGCCCGGCATTCAATAAGTATTATTTGATCGTACCATCTCCAGGAGACCATCCCATTGCGGCCGAATCATTTCCACCCAACTTATAACGCCGTCCATATCGCGTAATTGAAATTAGTGTAAAACTCAAAGAATAAGACCTTAATCTCTTAATTCTTTACTAATTTCAGTTGGCTCAACATAAATCTTCTCAATTATTAATTTAGTACAGTGGCGTGACATGTCACACTTCTTCTAGTTCTTTCGCAAGCTCGATTAATCCCAGTGGAAACCCGTCCAGGCGTCAATCCCGTGCTAACCCGTCATGCATGACTTCAAATTTGGAAATTATTAGACCTGAATATTTGCAGTGGCATCTGCTTCCACTGAAAGTATTTAAGACACAAGGCTGCCTCTTTAAATCACTGTCTTTACTCCCACATGCCTGTGTAAACTTTAACCATGACTTTATCAATTCTCAAAATTCTGCCTATCGAGTATCCTGAGGATCAATGTTCTTCTTGTCTACGGCGGATTAACACAATAATTGTTCTCTAGAGTTATCTGCGTCGAGTGGTCAGTCTGTACTACTAATTCTCCACTCTAACTCCAGGATTCCTTTATCTACTCAGGCTGTTCAAAAATTTTCAAGACAGTTGTTCAAATCCCCAATGATAATCTGCTAAATTTCGATAATTATTGGAATTCTCATTAAACAGAATAACTACACCTTTCTGACACAGAAATATCCAGCATCAAGATATAGCGCACCGTCCAATTTCTTTATTTCAAGACGGTGTCAAATTACAACTGAAGGAACATACTAAACATATAACTGGTTTAAATTTCATGTAATCTCATCATGCCTTCTGCTGGCAAATGTATTTACTGTAAAATTCAATACTATCAAGATGGTTTTATTTGTCTTCATCCAAAAAAAAATGTTTCAGAAATAGAATCTTGGAAATCTCTACTAAAGACAAAAATTGTACATTTGTCAATTCAGGATAACCTTCCCTTGTCAGAGTGTATACAGGATATTTAAGATCATATGCAGTTGGCGGCATCATGAAAAAAAAAAGTCGGTTGCAATAGACGCAACGTTATTAATCAAGACAATAGGTCTCTAATTTTCCAATACTGCAAAGGAACAGGTCACACTTTCGCATTAGGAGAACCTAGAATACATTACAATAACATAAACAGCAAATATCAAAGGCTTATAATTGATTCTCTATTATTCAGAAAACACAATAGCATTAATAGAAATAGATTTGCCCGAAACATATAACACAATATATCCTAGTACCAGCTAATAATATCAACAATAATATAAGTAACTTATATGTAATAGCCAATAACTATTATAAAACTACTTAAATAATAGAATTTCTAACCTATAAGATAATTCATAGAATATAGCAAACAATAGTAGAATATGTGTAATACCTTAATCCAAAAAAATATGTCTTAAGAAAACAAATAATATGCAAAACTTTCTAATGTATATATATATATGTACATAGAATCATAATAGTTTTAGCATCAGGCGACGTTATATTTTCTTGATATATTGTATATGTTTCTCCTGTAGAAGGGCGGACAAGCTCGAAAGCTCGAGAAGACCAGAATAAAAGATACTCATCCCCATAGACGTTTTACTTTGATATCAGAAATCAATGATAATATTAAGGTTTTGCCACAAACAATGTGAATCGTAAAAGACAGCGGCGAAAGATGCGGTATACACCGCCTCAACATAACTTTCATTGCCTGATAAAATGCCCGTGAAACGGAAAGCATAAATTAAAATTCACGATTTATAATAGACTGTTAATCTCAGGATGCGTGGACTACTTCACCAATACTTAAAAATAGTATGGCTTTTCATTAGGTATATATTTCTAAAGTATAGGGGAAGAAACATATACTAAATTCGAGCCCCGCGGCGGGCGACATTGATGTGTTCCCGGTTTGGATAGTTGAAAAGGGAGGATACACAATGTGACTTATTAAAGTCTCCTTACTTAAGTATATATATATATATATAGCAATTTAGGCCAACAACCCCATGTATATAACCCGCAGCAAGACCTTAATGTTGTATAATAGCAGCACAGTTGTCAGTGATGCACTATCGGCATATGTCTTTACATCATTACATGTAATACAATTTGTGCAAACAGGACAAATAAAAATAAATAAAAAAGAAAAGGGGGGAAAAACTCTGTAATTGATTAAGAGTTGAGCTAAAGCAAGGATTGAGCATATAATATTGTCAGTACAATGGTCTAAAGATGGAAACAGCTGCGACACTATTATACAATTTCATCAGATAACCCACGAGATCGTTATTAAATTGGGCAATCTATAAAACACTGAAACACAGACACTCGCGGCAATGTATGTGGCCGGTAATTTATGGGAGACTTGATTATTAGTAACATTCCCTTCAAATAGGTAATAAACATACAACATTTCATTTAAACAATTGGAATAGCACCATAAGGCAAGTTATGTATGAAATAGGTAACAGAGGAAACAAGAAAATTTCTCTAGATATTTATTTAAATATCTTAAAATTTGGGAACATGTCTAAACTGACGAGATATGCTATTTACATAGTAAAATTTAGGTAGAGGTGACCTGAAGTTACTTTATAGCCCTTTAGGGCCCATGCGAAATCTAGGTTGGCTACTACACAAAAAGGGGGGGGGGGGAAGGCGCTAAGTCATAATGACAAATGGCTTACCTTTTCTCGAAAGTGCCGGCAAGGTCTGGTCTCCTCTACGTCTCAGGCCCGTCTAAAAATCGTCCTTCTCACTGAGCGACTCCGATCGAAAATATATCCCGCCTTTTGGCAAAGAACCTTCTTTTATATCATCTCATTCTCCATTTTCATTCGCCGAAAGAAACACCAATCAAAATGGCCAACGGCTCCAGTATCAATTTCATAGACGCCCCAGGCCTCTCCCCTTCAAAATAGAACATATAGTATTACCAAAACAAAAAAAATCTAAAGAGAGAAACAACCCCTGCGGTAGTGTAAGATTTCAGACTCCAGCCCCCCGTCTTTCCACATGGGTTGAAATACAATCCTCCCTTTTTCTCGGGATGGTATATATATCGCCCCCCCGTCTTGGCTAAAATTGACCCAGGCCCTTTTTACCTGGACTGTAATGTGATGCTTTCCTTTCTCTGGAAGGATATTTTATAAGTTTCAGTCTTTAGAGATCTTCCTTCTCCATTTTTCTCCCTTTTTTTTTTTTTTTCTGGTCACCTTTACCTAAATTTTTGGTGAGGGGAATATATGTACATATGAAACAACAGTTTCCAGCTCGGATGTCTCTGGATGTCTTCTTCTTTACCAGGCATCAGCTTTCGGCATGGAAGTCTGGTGTCACCAAGTGTCTAAGTTTCTGGGCAAAAAAAAATGGTCTGTAAGTCTATGTGGGAGGGAAGCCATGTATCCATTTGATTTGATTATACATACGCCTTCTGTTGGGGTATGGTTACAAAAAACGTGCCCCAACACTATGGATATTGATTTCTATCATTCCATAATTCAGATTTAATTGAAAAATTCACAACATTCCTCTCGCTCGCTACCAAATTTTACATTATAACTTCGATAAATATTATTATGACAATTGCGTTCTTTCTTTGTGTATCAATCTAATAGCAGACGTGTTTATTGTAGGGGTAAAATTGAAATCATATTAAATATTACATAAAATATATGATTTCTAAATGAGGTAAAATCTTCCCAATTACATGCGTGGTAAGGACAAAATACTCAGGAGATAAGTTTCTTCATTAATTAATCCTTACCACGCATAAAATATATGAATAGAGCTAAACAAATCTTAAATAAAAATAAAAATAGTTAAAAAGATAAATTAATTTTTTCTATCATATCTCAATACTATTTTTTCAAAATATCTCAAAGGGATAATAGCGAAGTGAGAATTTGTCTTGAAACTATTAAATCATGTGATGTACAGGTGGGGAAGTGATAACTCATCATAGCTTCAGCTTTTCTACAAATTTGAAATCCAAATAGCATTACTCTAACTGAAAATTGGTCATTTAACAAAAATTAGACCTTTGCTTTAATAATATATTTGTGTCTTTTTTTTTTTTTAGGGGGGGGGGGGGGGTAGAACATTTATTAAAACAATTAAACTCCTTTTGTGCTAGAATTTATTTACAAAATTTAAATTGTCTTAAAAGGTTTTTCGCGTTATTTTAATATTGCAATTTTATTACCTTTAAAAAATATATTCGATCTTTTAAAATTATGTGTGTGTTCAAAGAATATTTTAAAATAAAATTTATTGACCAAATATATATATATTTTTAGAAATAAACAAAAACATACGACCGCTAACTGGTTCTTTTATATTTATACATTTTTAAGTTTTATATAATTTTTATAAAATACTTTTTCAAGATATAAAATGCTTTTAAGTAAATTCAGAGGTTCTATGGTTGGAGCCTTAATAGGCGATTGTCTTGGTGCGCCATTTGAGACAGAATTTCCGATAATCAAATCTGTCTTTTATAATTACATGGCAAGTCACATGCAATTGCCTTCACATAAGGGTAACATGGTTATATTGCTCAGCATTCGTTGTCTTTGACATTTTCTTCCAGGACCACAGATTGCTCCATCCTATACAGATGACACAGCAATGTCATTATCACTTGCAAGATCTTTGGTTGAAAAAAGAACCTTTGACCCAGTCGATATTGCCAAAAAGTTAGTATGACACATTTATTATTAATTTATTAAAAAAATTTGCAACAAATCAAACAATTTAAAGTTAATCAAAAGGGACACCTTCTCTTTAAATACTATGGCAAATTCATAACAAAAGCTAGCCATTATGTTATGTTTTTGAGCTAAGGCCAGTGCTGTAGTCGTAAAATTAGCATAGGGTATACGCTTGAGAATATAAATTTTTGGTAAAAATAAACAAGGTTATTTTTAATTATATTTTTATTTGAAAAAAAGACGTAAAATATTACATACAACTTTTACATAAAAATGTCCCATAATGACTGCCGAGATGCATCTGTATTTTTTCTGGCACAAACTCTTGATCTAGTGTCAGTAGATGATCTATGATGTAAAAGCCATGATTGAACGTATTTTTTCGGCTGAAACATTTCGATTGGTGGTCCATTTGAATTTATGAACATTAAGTTCGAAACATTTGATATTAGCAAAGAAGTCCGCAAGTTTGTTATTATATCATTCATCAGGCTGAAACCTCGCTCACATTCAGCTGTTGAACAGGGCAATGTTGAAATTGCCCTGAAAAATGGTTGAAGTGTTTCGGGAACATTGTTTTTATCATCAACAAAATCTCTCAAGCCGTTAATGCATTTCATTTCATCTAAGTTAAACCTTCGACAAATACGTCTCATTTCGACCTCTCCATATCGAACATTTTCTGCGTCAAAATTGTTTGGTTCTAGAGCTGAAATATCCTTAATTAATTGCTCATTATCTTCATTTGATTCTGTACACAACCTTAATTTTAACTTTTCTATTATACACTTAGAAGAAATTTTTTTCTATCAATCGGAATAATTTTGGCATTGGGAACTAATGTTACGCTCCTAAAAACTAAGTTTTCTGCCGCTTCAAGAGCTAGCAAGCTTTTTTCTCCTGGTGATGTTTTGAAGCTTTCTATGACTCTAATTGTTCTCTTTATTATATGTTCCGCCTTTTGTAAAGTAGTTGTTCTAGACTGCAGCTCTAAAGACAACATTGACATTTCCTGAAGCGTGTCGTACATTAAACCTAAATCTAATATAAATTCTGGACTCTCCAATCTTCTTAATAACCCTTGATATGTGGAATCGAGATATGTTGATGATTTGAAATGATGGTGCAATGACTCGTATGACTCCCAGACGGTTTTTATTGTTCTAAAACTACTTGAAATCCATCGTACTCCTAAAATTCGACCCACTTTAGCAAATCTTGTTCCTAATTCATGGCAAGCTTCCTCCAGAGCACGACAATTTTTGGGAGATTGGCTATATAATGAATACAGTTTGTCCATAAAAGCTTTAAAATGGTTGATTCCGCGGACTTCTTTGATAGTATCGCCAACAGAAAGCTCTAATCTATGGTTGAGGCAGTGCCATGCAAAAAGTTTTGGAAACTTTTGCTTAAGTCGAGTTACGACTCCCGAATGTCTTCCTACCATGACACTTGCCCCATCAGTCGCAATTGCTATCCAATTTTCTTTTAAATATTCTTCGTTCAACCCATGTTTATACAAAGTATTCAAAAGCTCTTTTTCAATATTTTCTGAGTCTTGGCATTGTAATTCACACAAATCAAAGAAAATATAATCAATACTTTCTCCTCCTAAATATGCTTTCAAGAAAATGACCAAAGTTGATTTATTACTTAAGGTTGTTGATTCATCAATTAGTATAGTAATTTTTGAATTTGTTGACAAAATCTTCGCAACAAGCATTTTCCGCATTTCGCAGGCTATATGGTTTATTATTTGTGTAGCAGAATATCTGGAGTGAAGAGTCGATCCTAATTTAATGCCATTTAATGTTTGTAACGTGATATGATTTTCATAATCAGAATATGGTCTATTTGTTTTAGCGATATTATAAGCAGTTCTAAAAAGCTTAATATTTTCATTTTCTACTTCAATGTTCATATTGTTTTCATATTCTTCAAATTGTATAGAATTAGAAGAAAATCGTTTTAAATCGAAAACCAAATTGTTTATGTATTAGTTTACATCACTGCTGGATAAATACAGCATTGGTAATAAGAGAACATCTATCTTGAAGAAGTCGTTTTTACTTTTTTTTGTAAATGATTTTAACATCAGAAAATATAACTTTATTTTTATTTAAACTTTAATTTTTTAACATATTTTCTATTAAGCAAACATAATAACTTTTAAATATTAGGAAAGTTTAAAGTTTTCATGGGGGGGTCGGTGGAAGGCTGGTTAAACCGTTTGGTTTTCGACCACTAGGACCCGGGTTCGAACCCGCATTGGACACTTTTTTCTGTTTAGAGAAAAAAAAAAATGCTCCAATGGCCCCCGATTCTTGCAAAAGTCCAACCCCACCAGCGAGTGCAAGTAACCAAACGGGGCTCTGGCATTAGTAAGTGCAAAGTCAAACTGCTTTTCACATGTGTAGACATGTGGTGCACTTACAGTAAAAGCAGTCGCTAACTACCCACCATGATTATCATGGCCTGTACCACGTGTACTAGGGATAAGCAAAAAAAAAAAAAGTTTTCATTTCATTGTGGTTTTAAACAAAATTACCATTTTCAAAAATTAAAGGTTCGGTTATATTCGTTTTCCGTTTTTTCGTTAAAGGAGGCTTGTTTGATTATTAATTTGAATATAGTTGATATATTTTTCCCAAGAAATTTTTACTAAATGAATGAAATATTTTGTGTGAATTGTTAATTTTAAAATTTTTTGCAATTTTTCAACAATTTTACATTTTTTATCATCATTTTTTTTTTACTATTACAAAGAAAGAAAATAATAAATTTTTAATAAAAAATGTGAACAAAATCATAGGGTATACGCTATTTTTAAGTAAAACCACTAGGTATACGCTATCTAAATTTTAAAAGCATAGGGTATACGGCGTATACCCCCGTATACCCTCCACTACAGCACTGGCTAAGGCCCTCATCAATACAAGGGCGGCTTTAATTTAATAACATCCTACCCAGGGAATTATGAATTTGGTTGAATGATTAGAGCTTTCAATGATTTAGATGACTATCATAATTTTATATTATGATACAATATAAAACCTCCTGCCTGGCTTGTGACGCATTCCCAGAGCACAACCTACAGTGCTAAACAACAAGATATCTACAAAATCCCCCAGAAAGTCATCAATATACTAGGAGGTTTGTGTGTGTTGGTTTAAGCTATCAACTGATGGATTAGACAAAATATATAATAATAATAATAATCTTTAAATACCTATAAAGGTAGCAAACTTGTAAAGCTTGAAATTATGACTGGGTGAAGTAGAATGCGTCTGCCTTTGTCATTAAGACTGGGAGCACTACTCAGTGGTAGGCCGACTTAGCTCCAAAAGAAATAGCCGCCTCTGACATGAGAAACAGACGCCATGTGCGGCCGCTCCTAACATGGAGTACAAACGTTGCTCATCCTGTATCCCTGGATTAGGAGCCCTTACAGGGTACTATCAGCCGGGCCAGCTGAGCCCAGGTTTTTTAGTGAGCTTGTTACTGCTCCCCCTCCTTCTTTTTCATCCGGACTTGGGACCGGCAAAGGCGGAGTTATATATAATAATAAAATCCCCAATACAGTATAACCTCATTATAATAGCCTTCTTTATAACTACAACTTGGTTATAAACTTATAATTATCATTAAGTACTAATTATTTTAACCATGGTTATGGGGAGTCGGTGGAAGGCTGGTTAAACTGTTTGGTTTTCGACCACTACGACCCGGGTTCGATCCCCGCATTGGACACTTTTTTCTGTTAAAAAAAAAAAAATGCTCCAATGGCCCCCGATTCTTGAAAAAGTCCAACCCCACCAGCGAGTGCAAGTAACCAAATGGGGCTCTGACACATTTGTAAGTGCAAAGTCAAACTGCTTTTCACATGTGTAGACATGTGGTGCGCTTTGCAGTAAAAAGCAGTTGCTAACTACCCACCATGAATATCATGGCTTTGAGATAAGAAAGAAGAAGACCATGGTTATGACATCTATCTTGTTCTCAAGTGATGGTGTCATAGAGAGGTTCAGCTGTATATGTAAAGTACTATATTCAGGAAGGTGACACACAATTTAGCCTGGTTGGCCAACATTGGCTCCTTCTACACTCATGGACAAAACTTAATGAAAAGTCTTTGATGTCACCCTTCGTATTTTTTAAAGAGACAGAGGCAATTTTGTTTACCCTTGGTTATCTTGTGTGTCTTCAATAAAGGCATGTGTATCAAATATCTTTCAGAGTTATTGTCTGAATCCCGATATAGATGCTAAATGGTACAACTTCCTTAAGTTTTAAGAAAAAGGCATCTCCTTTTCATGCAACTGAAAGTTGCTGATGGCTTGCGCCATCTATCGGAATAAATATCAACTATTCTCGTTGATTTTTAATTATTCCAGAATTGGTCACATACCCATTCTTGATTAATCAAGAAAAGCTAACCACGGACGCGTTTCGGGCTGTTGGCCCTCATCAGAGTGGTGCAAGCTGTACCTCAACGACCAAAAAACTGATCATTCAGGCCTCCTGAAAAATCATGAAATGGGTAGTTAAGGCCAGATTTGCGTGAGGACGCAATCTTTAAGTTTTGTCTATGAGTGTATGTCTAAGCAAATATCCATACTCAGGGTCTTCACAAAGTAGTTCTGTAGAAATAGGTGTCTGGGAGAGGCTACTGCATCACAGATCAAGGAGTATGGACTCAAGAAATTTGTGTCATTTTTTCTCACAAGGGGATAAGAAACAATAATAGGTGTCTATTCATGGTGAGGTATAATTTGTATATAAGGTAAAAATCAACAAGTAACATATCAACAACAACAAAAATCTTTTTAAGACCGTGATAAAGCACAATTTGGATTATAGATTATAATACAAAAAAATAAGACCTAATCCAAATAATTTATTAGTGTGTGATGTTTCTGCAACAGCATTGTCACCATCATCAGACAAAGAATAAAAAAAGAATGGAAAAAAAATCTATTTTTTTTTTTTATTCTTTTGTCTGATGATGGTGACAATGCTATTGCAGAAACATCACACACTAATAAATTATTTGGATTAGGTTTTATTGTCTTTTGTATGCTTTTTAAGACCTTTTAATCTTATACAGATTCTCCAAGCAAAAATGTAGAATACATGCAGAAAAAACAGTAATAGTACCTTAATGGTAATATGATATTTATATACAGGAAAAATTATACGAGGTGTGTTCAAAAAGTATCGCAAATTTTGAATTTTCGCGGGTTACGTATATTCGAATTTCAATCTTTTTGTGGCTTTATGTTGGTACTCATGTCTCTCACTTATGCCGACAAGCTCGGCCATTTTGAATGTTCACTTAATTGTTGACAGCTGCTTTGCTTGCAGGTGTTTTGGATCGTCTTCGATTTTTACCTATTAAAAAAAATGGATCAAAGAACCTGTATCAAATTTTGTGTGAAAAATGAAATTAAGTGCGCGGATGCATTCCGAATGTTGACTGTGGCATACGGAGAAGCTATCTTGGACCGAAGCAACGTTTATCGGTGGTACAAAATGTTCTCAGAAGGCCGAGAAGATGTGAACGACGAAGAGCGTGCCGGACACCCGAGCACTTCAACAACAGACGAAAAAATTAATGAAGTGGAGAAAATGATATTGGCCAATCGTCGAATCACCGTTAGAGAAGTTGCTGAGGACCTAAACATATCGATTGGCTCGTGCCATTCGATTTTTATCAATGATTTGGGCATGAGACGGGTCGCTGCGAAATTTGTACCAAAATTGCTTAATTGCGACTAAAAACAACATCGCATGAACATTGCTAATGAGATGTTGGACTCTGTCCGCGATGACCCAAATTTGCTCCAGAGGGTCATAACTGGTGACGAAGCATGGGTTTATGGTTATGACGTGGAACCCAAAGCTCAATCATCTCAATGGAAGCTGCCGCACGAACCAAGACCGAAAAAAGCGCGCCAAGTTCGGTCGAATGTGAAAGTTTTGCTGACAGTTTTCTTCGATTGCAGGGGCGTGGTGCATCATGAGTTCTTGCCACAGGGTAGAACGTTCAATAAGGAATATTACCTGCAAGTTATGCGCAATTTGCGTGAAGCAATCCGCCAGAAACGCCCGGATTTGTGGAAGAACAAAAATTGGCTTTTGCACCACGATAACGCCCCTGCTCACACATCGTTGCTTGTGCGCGACTTTTTGGCCAAAAACAACACACTAATGATGCCGCAGCCACCGTATTCCCCAGATCTGGCCCCCTGTGACTTTTTCTTGTTCCCTAAACTGAAGAGGCCCATGAAAGGACGACATTACGCTACGCTTGACGAGATAAAGACGGCATTGAAGGAGGAGCTGAAAAAGAAAAAAAAAAAAAAGATTTTTTGAAGTGCTTCGAAGATTGGAAAAACCATTGGCACAAGTGTATAATATCTCATGGGGATTACTTTGAAGGGGACAAAATAGGTATTCATGAATAAATAAATAATTTTTGAAAAAACACAAAAGTCGCGATACTTTTTGAACACACCTCGTATAAAGACAATCAAGCTAATAAATAGATTAATCTGGGTAAATTGGAGGAAAGGAAATTTATTATACATGGATTTACCACGGAGTCTCGGCAAATGAAGATAACAAAAAATAAAAGCTATTCACACACATTCAATGTTGATAATTTTTTTTTGGCTTATCCCTAGTACACATGGAACAAGCCATGATAATCATGTTGGGTAGAAGTAGGTGACTGTTTTTACTGTAAGTGCACAACATGTCTACACATGTGAAAAGCAGTTTGACTTTGCACTTACAAATGTACCAGAGCCCTGTTTGGTTACTTGCACCGCTGGTGGGGTTGGAGTTTTGCAAGAATCGGGGGCCATTGGAATAGAAAAGAAAACCTAATTACAAGTAACATATCAAAACCAACTACTTTATTCTATAGCAGAAGCCATGGTGTCATCTTCAAACTAGATAAGTTGAGTCTAAACACAAGGTAATAAGACCAAATCCAAATAAATAAATAGTGTGTGACATTTCGGTAACAGTATTGTTACCATCTTCAGACAAAAGTACTGAATGATGATTAAATACATTCAGCACTTTTGTCTGTGATTGTAACAATGCTTTTACCCAAATTCGCACACTACACCTATCCCCCGATTTACACGGTACTTGTTTTACACGCTTTCGCTTTTACACGGTTTTCCAAATAAGTTTTTTTTTGTTTTTATCGCACTATACTAAATGCTACTGTGATTGAACACATGCGCTGTGTACACATCTCACGAGGAATCCTGAGCTTATGTGCTGACTACATATTTTAACCTGTCAATGCATTTTATTTTTATTTCTGTGTACACCTATCCCGATTTACACGTTTTTCTCAGGAATATATCTACTGTGTAAATCGGGGGATAGGTGTATTTATTTAGATTTAGTCTTATTACCTTGTGTTTATAATCTGTAATCCAAAAAAAGTATATCTAATTATATAATATCTCTTTTGTATTTATAGAAAATGTTTTGTCCAACACTGCATTACACAGCTACAAACAACTGAATCTCAACCACCTAATTTAACAACACATTTTGTCATTGCAGGACCACAGAGGAATATTTGCAAAGTCCCCGGAGAGGCTACGGAGCCAATGTAGTGAGGGTCTTCGAGGCTCTAGATAAACAGAACTACACAGATGTCTATGGTCCGGCTAGTAGACAGTTCAACGGACTGGGCTCCTATGGCAATGGAGGAGCCATGAGAATCGCCCCCATAGCTCTCTTATTCCACAAAGATGAGAGCCAGATGCTGGAGGTAACGTACCTTGCTACTCAGAGAACCTTACAAACAGATTTGTGATGTTGGGGCAAACAGAGCTGGTGTACTCTCCTTGTATGTTTGTTAGAATACCTGCCACAGTATCAGACCTCTGGTGTTAGACTTCCCAAGTAGTATCGCTCTTCTCACTAACCCAGTCTTCCCACATTTTCTGTTCCAAAATTTCCTATCTGTAGGAATATAAAGCATATACAGTATAACCTCGTTAATTCGACACACCCCAATTCGACACTCGGCGATAATTCGACCATGTTCAGATGTCCCGACCTCCGGCCTATCAAATAACAAACCGTAATTCGACAGTATCGATAATACGACACTTCCGATAGTTTGACCATTTTAAAATTTGAATTTTGACAGTTGAATGTTTTTTACTTACAACTTTCCGCTAAAAAGGTATTACGGCGGCGGGCGGCGATAGGATCGCGCACGCACACTTTTGGTTCCTGGTTATAATAAAAGAAAATAAGACCTAATCCAATGGATTAGGTCTTATTTTCTTTTATTATAATCTATTATCCAAATTGTGCTTTATCATGGTTCCTGGTTAGTTTAAGTTTCACTTTGCAGTCCCGTTGCGCAATGTCGCGAGTGTTACTGGTTTTTTTTTTTTTTATGCTGGGATTTAGGTAGGCTTCGTGCGCTAATTAACAATAATATTTTATTTTTAAATTTCAGCATTAAAATTATTAGTTATTTTAAAATTTACAAATATTTTCCTTTTAAATAAATAAATCTTTATAAAATGTAGCCACAATGATTATGATAACATTTTATTTCAATATTCCATTTCTGTGTTATTATAAAAGATTTAAACACAAAATCAATAACACCTGCAGCAGCAGTGGATGACTTTAATACATTAAAATTTATTTATTAAAAGACATTTCAGAGGAAGAAAGGAATGCATGTTTTTTTTTAAATAGACCATCTGGAATACATCCTGAATAGGATTTCAGTGCAAAAACAGACATCTATAAAGGAATTTTTTAAAAGATCTTCATGATTATTTTAAAATAATATTTTTAAATTTTCTTTTATATTTACCATATTTATTTCCTTTTAACTGCTATATTTTTCAATTAGAATAAAATATTATTTAATATATTATATTTAATATTTTAATGTCTGTAGAGTTAATATTTGATTATATTACTGAAAAGAAACACATTACCAGTAAATTTATTTGTTACAATTATTTATGTTTCTAAAATATGTATTAACTAGACGAATGGCCCGGGCAACGCCCGGGTTTTACCCGAGTGCGAATATATTTTAAAGACGTTGTCCTGGGTGGTCGCTATAGACAGGGTGGTCTGTATAGACAGGTGTATGTATCACACTGCTGATAACAGGGTTGCCTAAAGTGACCGCTATAGACAGGGTGGTCTGTATAGACAGGTGAATGTAACACACTGATGATAACAGGGTTGCCTAAAGTGACCGCTATTGACAGGGTGGACTGTATAGACAGGTGGATGTATCACACAGCTGATAACAGGGTTGTCTAGAGTGGCCGCTATAGACAGGTGTATGTATCACACAGCCGATAACAGGGTTATCTAGAATGGCCGCTATATACAGGGTGGTCTGTATAGACAGGTGGATGTATCACACAGCTGATAACAGGGTTGTCTAGAGTGGTCGCTATAGGCAGGGTGGTCAGTGGTCGCTATAGACAGGGTGGTCTGTATAGACAGGTGGATGTAACACACTGCTGATAACAGGGTTGTCTAGAATGGCCGCTATAGACAGGTGTATGTATCACACAGCTGATAACAGGGTTGTCTAGAGGGGGGCAGGGAGGACACGTGTTCGCCGGCAGCCAATGGGCGCGCATTCTATCCGTGAGCTTCAGACAGAATAAGGCAATTATATATATAGATGCCATTTTGTCACTGATACTAAAAGTTAATCATAAACACAAGGTAATAAGACCAAATCCAAATAAATAAATAGTGTGTGACGTTTCGGTAACAGCGTTACCGTCACACACTATTTATTTATTTGGATTTGGTCTTATTACCTTGTGTTTATAATCTACAATCCAAATTGTGCCTCATTAAAAGTTAATCATGAAAATAAATAAAAACACACAATGATTTCAATTAATATCATAATTTATATTACAAGGCTATTTTAAAAAAATACTATTTCCGCGAGTTAGATGATTACCTAATCATCTGAATAACTTTAATTCAATACTTCCTTTAATTCAACCGAAAGCTCTGATCCCTTGGGGTGTTGAATTAAAGAGGTTTGACTGTATATATATTTTTTGCTCATCTCCCTAGTACATGTGGTACAGGCCATGTCTACACATGTGAAAAGCAGTTCGACTTTGCACTTACAAATGTGCCAGAGCCCCGTTTGATTACTTGCACTCGCTGGTGGGGTTGGACTTTTGCAAGAATCGGGGGCCATTGGAGCATTTTTTTTTTTAAACATAAAAAAGTGCCCAATGCGGGAATCGAACCCGGGTCGTAGTGGTCGAAAACCAACGGTTTAGACCATCCTTCCACCGACCCCTATAAAGCATATAAAAAGCAATAATGCACCATCTATTTACAGTAGAACAAACTCCCTGTAAAGGACACCTAATTGCAGAGCCAAAGTTTCCTTTAGGGAGAGGTGTCCTCTTACCGGAGTGTTGCAAAACAGTAAAAATGGTAATTTTGCAAATGAAAAGTGTCCTTTATTTAGAGGTGTCCTCTAGCACAATTATATTCTTTCTGTCATCCCAAGAGAACAACAGTCTTTGATTTCCAGACTTAGGTCTGGTCATCTACAGACAATAACTTTCCAGAATGGTTGCAAGGTTTTCCTACTATGTACTAAATTCTATTCTCAACCTGCAACCCCAAACCACTTCTTTGACTGTATTGGTTCACCCATTGATGAGCTCTACTCATTCCTAGCAGACATCATCAACAAGCTTTACAAGCTTGATACCTTAATATGATTGAGTGGAGATAAGAAAGAAGAAGACCAGGTGTGATTGTAGCATTTATTAGCCAAATTCTCATAGATAGATATTGTTAGCCAACTACCCTGCCTTTCAATTCTGCTACAGCTATGTTTCTCAACTTGTTGTTGCAATATTATAACAACAACAATTTATTTCTGTAGAACGACATTTGAAAATATCCCTCATGTGTTTCTTTTGAACGAAAAATCAAAATTTATTTAAAGGAGAAATAGCAATCATTTCTAACCTTGGGGATGAGGTATGAAAGGTTAAATTGTGAAGAGTAATGATAAACGGAAAAATAAAAGTGTCCAGGGATTTTTCTGTTTATCATTTACTCTTCACAATTCATCCCTAAGGTTAGAAATAATCGTTATTTCTCCCTAAAATAAATTTTGATTTTTCGTCCAAAAGAAACACATGCGGGAAAATTTTCAAGTGCCGTTCTACTATCATAAGCCGCATTATATTGTATTATAATTTATTTCTCCAGCGTGAATCATTCACTTTATGCCAACTCTACACATGACTTAGTTGCAGAACCAAAGTGTCTTTTAGAGAGAGGTGCCTCTTATTGGAAAAAGAATAATTTTGGTTATGAAGACAATCCTTCATAGAGAGGCATCTGGTCAATGAAGATTCTACTGTAATCACCACATGTCTATACTTGTAGAAATATGGTGCATGAGTGCACCATCTGTTATAAAAATTGAAACAATTTCTGATGTGTATGTTTCTTTTAATTATTTTCTACTGCCCTATTGAATTACTCTATTGAAGTGATTCACACACACAAAATCCTTTATTAAGACACACAGGTCTTACAGAGGATTCTCCTTGGGGTTACAAGACGGAGAAACCTATGAAAAATATAAATATATAAAGATTATTATTTGAATAATCCTATGGAAAATAAGGAAAAAATAAAAATAAAAATTTGGAAATATGGATGGGAGAAGTGGAGAGCGAAAAGAGGAAAGAAAACAGGTATTTACCTATGGAACATACATATAATGGAACAAGTCAATTTAAGCTCTTCTGCTCACACAGCACAGGTGGGCCATGGCTTTTTCAAGAAATCTTTAAGAGATTTTCCAGGAAAATCCGAGTGTTCAGAGTTGTAAGGTAAACACCGTTTTATCGGTGTGGGGGGTTGGCTTATCGTACCTGCCCAAACAAATAATTGGATATTGGCTCTGTCCTCCTCATCAAACAGAAATTATTGAAGTGATTCAATGACAGTTGATAAGGCACAATTTGGATTATAGATTATAAAACAAGGCAATAAGACCAAATCCAAATAAATAAATAGTGTGTGACGTTTCGGTAACAGCGTTGTTACCATCTTCAGACAAAAGTACTGAATAATAAATTTTACCACAGCATGGCCCTTGGCAGAGCTGACTGCTATAGGGCGCGTCCCCAGGTGGCGGATAGGGGAACGACCTTCAGATATGAAGGCCAGCTGCGAAACAAGCAGAATAACTCTGACAAATAAGCAGTCGCGGACCAACAGCAGCATTGTTAGAAGAGGAGTAGACCTCTTTAAAAATCCTGACTTCAACTGACCCGGTTGATAGACCTCAGCAAGGGTCCCACTCCAGGGATACGGAGGAGCTGTGTCTGTACTCATGTTAGAGTCGGCAGCAAAGGCGTCTGCTTCCATGTTAGGAACGGCCTCAAACTACAGGCAAAGTCAGACTTTCACCAAAGTGTGCCTGGATCATGGTGCCATGATCAACGAAAGCTGCACCCCTATACCCCATTCCATGAGATCAGATGTTGATTTGCATGCTGCATCGCCCGTCGCGCAGAATAAATAGGGGCGCGTTCAGGACTTAGGTAGAGGGTTCTGTCCGATAAGTATAATACAGTCTCCACAAACTTCACACTTTGCAACTTCCAAGCAATTGAGCATTCTGCAGTGCAACATAAATGGATTGTGCTCAACAGCAACAAAAATAAAATTAGAAGAAATAATGGAAATAGCTGAAAAACAAAAGATACAAATTATAGCCCTACAGGAAACCAAATTAAATGAAAAGTACAATCTCAAATTTAAAACTACAATATCCTCAGAAAAGACAGAAATAAAGAAGGGGGTGGCCTTGCATTTTTAATCAAGAATTTGTACTTTGAAGACATAGCCATTAATATTCCAAACACATCAGACCTCGAAGCCCAAGGTATCAAAGTCTACCTCAATCAAAATAAAACCATCAACATATTCAATATGTATCACCCACCAAACAATAAACTTATTGACGATGGAACAATGGCTCAATTTCTTACAGACAACACTATTATTGTAGGTGACCTTAATGCCAAACATCAACTATGGGGATGTTCCACGCCAAACCCAAGAGGCAAAATACTTTCAAACTTATTTGACGACAATGCCTTCATGTGCTTAAATGATGGGAATCCTACCCACCATTCCTACAGTTATAATACCGCACAAGCCCTTGATATAAGTTTTTCCAGTCCTGACATTTTCCACAAATGCAAATGGCAAATATTAAAAAGTATTGGAAGTGATCATTTGCCTATTTTGATAGAAATTAGCACCAAGACCAAAACCAGCTCAATTAAAGAAAAATTCTGGAACTTCAAAAAGGCTAATTGGAATCTTTACCAGCAAAACACCAATGAAGACTTTAGAAAAGCACCCACTAGGATAAAAGATCTGGAACAAAATTGGATATCTTTCAAAAACACCATTATTAAAGCAGCCAAAGTTTCAATACCAAGAGGTAATATTAAGAAATGGATTCCAAATTATACACACCAGGCAAAAGATATTCAAACACTTATAACTAAAAGAAATGAACTACAAAAAAAGTGCACCCAAAACCAAACAAATTGTAGAACTGAACTGAACATTGTGAATGCAAAAATAAAAAGATTATACGTAAATATGAAAAGGGAAAAATGGAAACAAACTTGTGAAAACCTGAACCCTAGAAACCCAAATACAAAACTTTGGCATTTGGCAAAACAAATTGACAGAGCCCAGCCACAAACTGAAAACACAAATATGATTAAGAATACAGATGGTACCCCAGCAACTAATGACAAAAATGCTGCTAATCTTTTAGGTAATTCATATCAAATAAGTAGTAAAATCAAATTTGAAATAAAAGATAAGAAAGTTGAAAAAAAGGCCCGAAAGATTATCCATGACTGTAAAAACGTCACTAGCACTCATAATATTTTCCATGAAAAAATCAATATGAAAGAGCTAGATTATGCATTAGAAAACACTGACCTGAACAAGACTCCTGGGCCAGATGGAATCCATGGCCAAATGATATCAAACTTGGGCAAAAATGGCAAAGAAAAACTTCTTGATATTTTCAATAACTCCTGGAAAACTGGAAAATTGCCTCAAGACTGGAAAACTGCAACAATAATTCCTATTAAAAAACTTGACAAATCTGCTGATGACCCAAAAAACTACCGACCTATCTCCCTCACAAGTATTTGCTGCAAATTAATGGAAAAAATTATACTCAGACGACTCACCTACCACCTCGACACAAGAAATCTCTTACCAAAAGAACAATATGGATTTAGGAAAGGACATGGGACAATAGACCAACTCTTATTTTTCACACAAAAGGTAAAAGATGCACAAACAGAAAACCAACTAACCACACAATAGCTGCTTTTTTAGACCTTACACAAGCTTTTGATAAGGTATGGAAAAACAAGTTAATTACAAAATTATACAAACATTTCAAAATTGATGGAAAAGCTATCACTTGGATAAATGATTTCCTTAAAAATAGATACATCAGGGTCAAATATAATGGCACTCTATCTAAAACCTTCAAATTGTACCAAGGATTACCACAAGGATCAGTCCTTAGCCCAACTCTTTTCACCCTATTTATTGCAGGCATAGAAGAAAAAATTTCACATAAAACAAATATTGGACTTTTCGCTGATGACATAATTCTATGGAGCAGCAATACTAACTGGAAAAAAGCTGAAAGAGATTTGAACAAGACTCTTTTCCACCTAGAAAAATTTGCTAATAAACATAAATTAGAATTTAACCCTCAAAAATCTGAAACCTGTCTTTTTACTACCGATAAGAAACTATACAAAATAAGACCAAAAATTATTCTGAAAGAACAACAATTGCAATATAATAAACATCCTAAATATCTTGGCTACACCCTGGATCCAGAAATTAACTCCAGTAAACATATTGAAGAAGTTATTAGAAAAGGAAGAGACCGACTAAAAATCCTGAAATATATTTCAGGAAGAGAGTGGGGAGCCGATGCAACCACACTAAAATTAACTTACACATCTCTAATTAGACCTATCCTGGAATATGGATATCAAATCTATGGTACAGCATCTGAAACAAATCTAAAATCACTGGAAAGGATACAACTAAGTGCAGCTAGAATTATTACAGGTCTTCGAAATACCTGCCCTAATGATATTGTACTTTACGAGGCAGACATTATGCCCTTAAAGGATAGAAGAAGCTACAATCTGCCAAAATATATAAACAAAATCAAGAGTTATGGAAACAAACACAGAACTTCCAAGTACATACTTAATTTGGGAATCCAATTTAAGACTCAAAAAAGAAGGCCCTCTACACCTGGCCAAAAGAAATGAATTTTTAAAATATAAAGTGGAAAAAAATTATTTAGCAGAAAAAAATTCTCCATGCAAACCACTACAAAATGTTATTTTTAATGCCACTTTAAATGAACCCACCAACAAACAATACCAAAATCCAGAATACTTAAAACAATTATCATTAGAAATAATTAATAACATTCCTAAAAATGCAATAACTATCTATACCGATGGTAGCAGAGACGAGCTAGGACACACTGGCAGTGGCTGTCTCATCAAAACCACAAATGGCATTGAGAAAATGAACAGAAGAAACCCAGATTTTTGCTCAGTCTTCAGATCAGAACTTATAGCCATCTATGAAGCCTTAAAATCCATCAGAAATACTAATTATCAAAATATCTGGATTCTTACTGATAGTAGAAGTGCCATACAACACTTGAGTCACACAGGGGAACTCAGAGACAAAGTAAGCAGGAACATAATTGGTTATCTCCAAAAACTCTCAAAAACCTCAAAAATTCACCTTCAATGGATACCCTCACACGTTGGCATTGAAGGCAATGAAGCTGCTGATGTGCTAGCGAAAAAAGGCACAAAAGAACCCTTGCCACAGAAAAATAAACTTACTTTTAAAGAAATAGAAACAATAGCCAAAACAAAAATAAACAAGAACTGGAGGATCCCACCTAAGCACAGTTGGTACAGTGGAGTGAACCCAGGAGAAGCTCTGAAGATCAGAAATAGACAGCATCAAACAACACTAACAAGATTTAGAACAGGCCATCTCAAGCCATTGAAGATAGAAAATAATAACAAAATTTATCCCACTTGCCCAAAATGTAGTTTGGTACCTGCAGCTCCAGAACACATTTTGGCTTGCATTAGATGCACTAAACAGGACCTTTGGGAGAGGCCGCTGCTCATCATAAAACAGCTCGAGGAGCATGAACTCATGGAATTCGTGTAATCTTTACACAAGGGGATAAGAAACAACAACAACACCACAGCATGGTTTAAATAGTTACTGTTATCAAGTGTGTAAACAAGATAGCAGATAAGAAGATAATTTTCTGAGAAATACAGATAATTATTCTTAGAATTAAAGGTGGAAAATCTTATCTGCTATCTTGTTTACACACTTGATAACAGTAACTATTTAAAACATGCTGTGGTAAAATTTCTCATTCAGTACTTTTGTCTGAAGATGGTAACAACGCTGTTACCGAAACGTCACACACTATTTATTTATTTGGATTTGGTCTTTTTACCTTGTTTTGATTCAATGACAATTTAATTGGAGGGCCTGGCTCATTAGTGATGAATCCTCCCAGCGCTTTCGTACAGCAGTATGTTAGATTAAGCTGGCAAAACCACACAGAGGGTTCACCACTGATGTGCCAGGCCCTCCCATTAATTTATAATTGAAGTAAGAGCAATAGAAAATTGTTTTATTTTAAAAAAGAATCATACACGTCAACATAGTTTCAATTGTTATCTACCTGTAAAAATGATTGGCTTTTTTACTTACACAAGAATGCCATAGCTCTTATTTGAATACCTGAACTCACTGGTGAGATATAGGTTTTTCAAAATAAATAAAAAATTAACAATACATATCTTGATATGGCACAATTTGGATTATCTATATATATAAAAATGAATGTATGTGTGTGTGTCTGTTTGTTTGTTTGTCCTTTATGCCTGACCAAACCACTCATTGGATCGCCATGAAACTTTAGGAAGTTATTTAGTATAGTACTGGGAAGGTTTCTAGCAAATAAAATTTTTGAAATAACTTTTCGCCTAGAAATAATCAAGATAAATATTCTAATTTATCTGTTATAATTCAACAATCTGCTCTAAATATTATCATGATGATACGATGATTTTGTAATGTAGAAAATTAGGAAAGACAAAATTCAGGATGACACGGCAATTTATTTGAGACAAGAATAATGATACAATTCAAAGGCAAGATACTATTCCTTTAACTTCCAATTACCGAGGGAACCAATTAATATTGATTTTATTCAACTTATCGAGTATTTTTCAAGGGACCGGGAAAAAATGTTCACTTTATCGAGAGATTCGTTAAACAAACCTTTACTCGGGTAAAACCCGGGCGAAGCCGGGTACATCCATACAAGAATAATGATACAATTCCAAGGCAAGATACTATTCCTTTAACTTCCAATTACCGAGGGAACCAATTAATATTGATTTTATTCAACTTATCGAGTATTTTTCAAGGGACCGGGAAAAAAATGTTCATTTTATCGAGAGATTCGTTAGACAAACTTTTACTCGGGTAAAACCCGGGCGAAGCCGGGTACGTCCGCTAGTAAATTATAAACACAAGATAATAAGTCCAAATCCAAATAAATAAATAGTGTGGGACATTTTGGTAACAGCGTTGTTACAATCCTCAGACCAAAGTACTGAATTCCTATTTATTTATTTGGATTTGGTCTATTACCTTGTGTTTATAATCTATAATCCAAATTGTGCCTTATCTCATTCGATACTTTTGTCTGAAGATGGTAACAGCGTTGTTACCAAAACATCACACACTATTTATTTATTTGGATTTGGTCTTATTACCTTGTGTTTATAATCTATAATCCAAATTGTGCTTTATCTCATTCGGTACTTTTGTCTGAAGATGGTAACAGCATTGTTACCGAAACATCACACACTATTTATTTATTTATTTGGGTTTGGTCTTATTGCAACGCAAATTTGCAAATGACTAGAAGAATATTCGGGAAAGAGTCCTGAAATTTTCACTATAAGTTTTTCCAGATTCTATTATATATAATGTTGAAATTTCAGTTAAATTAGTTACGTATTGTGGACGTGTATAGCCGACAAACATACATACATACATACATACATACACTGACTTTTATATATATAGGGATAATCCAAATTGTGCCTTATCATAAATTATCCTATGTATTTTACATTTCTCCATTTGACATTGTTAATCAAAAGATCGCTTATTTAAAATATATACACCTATCCCCCCATTTACACGGTAGATACGTTCTTGAGAAAAACGTGTAAATCGGGGGATAGGTGTACACAGAAATAAAAATAAAATGCATTGACAGGTTAAAATATGTAGTCAGCACATAAGCTCGGGATTCCTCGTGAGATGTGTACACAGCGCATGTGTTCAATCACAGTAGCATTTAGTATAGTGCGATAAAAACAAAAAAAAAAACTTATTTGGAGAACCGTGTAAAAGCGAAAACGTGTAAAACAAGTACCGTGTAAATCGGGGGATAGGTGTATATGTATTGTTAATTTTGAATAACTTAGCCAAAGATATAGGTGTTGATGTGTGGTGCAGATGTGCAGACAGAACACTCTGCTGACCCACACCCACCAGAATGGGGTGGTGGGGGCCTTACTCCAGGCTCTGGCCATCCGCGAGGCCTTGCTGCAATCCCCGGCTGACTTCAGCCCTGTCTCCTTTGTTTCATCTCTCCTCCCCAAGGTGGAGCTGCTGGAGAGGTCTGCCATCAGGTGACTGGAACCAACTGGACATCATGGCCCCTAATTCCTGAATAATTATTATTTATTTATTTTTTGCTTATCCCTAGTACACGTGGTAAAGGCTATGATAATCATGGTGGGTAGAAGTAGGCGACTGCTTTTACTGTAAGTTCCCCACATGTCTACACGCGTGAAAAGCAGTTCGATTTTGCACTTACAAATATGCCAGAGGCCCGTTTGGTTAATTGCACTCACTGGTGGGGTTGGACTTTGCAAGAATCGGGGGCCATTGGAGCATTTTTTTTTTTTTTTAAGTGAAAAGAAAAAAGTGTCCAATGCGGGAATCGAACCCGGGTGGTAGTGGTTGAAAGCCAACGGTTTAGACTATCCTTCCATCTACCCCCCATTATTATTTCTTACCCTATAATGTTTAGCAGTTGTTAAGTAATTGTTGCATCAGACTCAGCATATCTTGAATAGTTCTTTAAGGGAAGGTGCATCAAAACAACAAGCTATGTTTTAATTCCTGGGATATCTGGTGTTACCTCACATCTTGGAGCTTTGCTATCCTTTAACATAAAAATTGATAAGTCTGAAGAACAGCCAGGGTAGTTGGCGACCTATCCCTGCTAGATATACATAATAATAACAATATATATATGTGAAAAAATAGTACAAATGTGATATTGTACTGGGATAAGGTGTGTAGCGTTCTCACGCAATTCTGGCCTTAACTACCCGTTTCGTGATTTTTCATGATGCCTTAATGACCAATTTTTTGGTCGTTGAGGTACAGCTTGTACCACGCTGATGAAGGCCAACAGCCCGAAACGTGTCCGTGGTTAGCTTTTCTTGATTAATCAAGAATGGGTATTTGGCCAATTCTGGAATAATTAAAAATCAACGAGAATAGTTGATATTTATTCCGATAGATGGCGCAAGCCATCAGCAACTTTCAGTTGCATGATAAGGAGATGCCTTTTTTCAAATAAATATATATATGTGTTAATGACATTGCACACATACAGCTATATTGAACAATTTGAAATTCTATCAAATAGTAAAGAGAAAAATTATATCAAATGAAACACAAGGATTTGGTCTTATTACCTTGTGTTTCTAATCTATATTCCAAATTGTGCCTTATCATTTAAAATATATAAGTAAATGCTCTCAGCTTTCTATTTCTAGATATGTTGTTGTTTCTTATCCCCTTGTGTAAAAATTACACAATGATTTCTGGATCTAACTTGAACGGGACTTGTGTCCAGTGATGACCCAGCAGATAAATCCACTATGCCCTTCAGCTCCCAACTCCAGAATATCAAGAAAGTACTGGAAACCCAGAAAACTCCCCTAGAAGCCAATGAAGCTGCCGTGTTGTTTGGTGAGTTCCGTGGAATCCTCTCTGTGCCATAGCTACTGCCACACATTTCCCTGTCTAAACTCTTCTAATTTGCTGAGCCAAAGTGTCCTTTACAGAGAGTTCTCCTTAACGGAGAGTTGCTAAATAGAAATAAAATTGTTCCGCATAGATGTAGAGGCTGCAGAATTTAGAAGAAGCATTGAGGGTGTTGATACTGGGCCCTTCCAGGTTACTTGATGACAATGGTTCCCATGGGACAAATGGCTCTCTGATGTCCCTCACATGCTATATTGGATTGTGAATGTGATGTAGGCTGGCGTAGATTGATGTTCACCAGCCTGGCAGAGAGCTGATAAAGTCCTTAGTTCAGGAGGATGGAGGCCCTCCTGTTGCAGATGTAGCCGTCACAGGGCACCACTTTGTGAGCCTGGATGACCATCTTGCCATAGATTTGCATGACTGTGTTCATGTCCTCATCTCCAATTATGATGGGAAGATAGCAATTACACTTTTTTTCTGCCTTCTTTCTGTAAGAGAATGCCTTCAGGAGAGTGTGGCCAATAGTGAGGCCCTCCTCCACTAGGTGTTCAAGAATTTTGAATTCCTTTGAATGCTCCCAATCAGACCTAAATCTATTACCCTCGATGAACCTAGTAATGTTGAAGTCTATCTTAGACTTCCCACCTCAGTACTCATGGTACAAAGTACATATACAAAGACAAAGTTCGCCTCTCCTGTCAAAGCAATACGCCCTCTATTGACCGTCGCCACAAACTAGCGGCCTCGGGTTGGTGACAAAGCCACAACACCAGCTTTGGCAAAATACATATAGCGGTAGAAAATTGATGTTAGCCTAATGGTGGATACTTCCGATAACGATAACTGGCAGCGAATCACGAATTGACTACTTTTATAGGAACACTAGGTGTTCAACATTTGCCAGTCCAACCTGCAACATCTTCATGATCTGGAGAATTGATCCTTTTCCCAGAAGTTCCTTCAATGTCTTGATATAGTACACAGGATGGATATCTGCACACTATTCAATGAAACACCACTGGTCAAACATTGATAACCTCAACTTGCTTGAGGCCTTTTGTTTCTAATTTGAGAAAAAAACTCTCCAGCCAGGATTTTTAGCATCTTTCATCAGAGGCTTTGTTGGATCTGTTTCAGCTTTAGGATTATTGGCTGGTTGACTGTTGTTTGGAACACCTTCCTATTAAAGCTCCTGGGTTTTAAGTCATCCAAAGTACTTTTATATTTTGAGGTCTCCACAAAATCATCCCAATTTGAATTCTTGCATTTTTTTTTTTCCTGTTCAGAAATTAGTATTGAAGAATCTTTCATTTTTGGGTGGTAAATTGGTTTTTATCAATACTTATCTTGGCCATTTCTTGGTCCCTTTCCATGAGAACCCCACTGTTCAATGGCTCTTGGGCATACTGTCATTATAGCATATCCCTATATATATAAAAGTCAGTGTTTGTCGGCTATATAGGTCCACTATACGTAAATAATCTGACTGAAATTTTAACAGTATATAGAGTAGAATCTGGAAAACTTATAGTGAAAATTTCAGGTCTCTTTCCCAAATATTCTTCGAGTTATTTGCAAATTTGCGTTGCAACTTTGCCCTTTCGCTCGCAAGCAGCGCCTCTAGCGGTGAAGATGGGAGGTAATATCAGCTGACCTAATGTACATGTAAAGTTTGGAGCGGGACGTTTCACAAGAGTGACATCCCAGGCGCTAATTTCTAATTGTAACGAATAGTATTTGTATAAAAACATTTAATCGGGTAAAAGCCGGGCGTTGCCCGGGTCATTTCAACTAGTTGGTTATAAACACAAGGTAATAAGACTAAATCTAAATAAATAAATAATGTGTACTTTCAGTACTTTTGTCTGAAGATGGTAACAATGCTGTTACCGAAATGTCACACACTATTTATTTATTTGGATTTGGTCTTGTTACCTTGTGTTTATATGATTTATAATCCAAATTGTGTATTATCGTCATATTGGTTAGTTAATTCAATATTTCACTTTTATAAACCACAAAAGACTTCCCTATGACCATTAAAAATGGTTTGACAAAATTTAGCCCATGAATGTTTAGGCAGAAGCATGAGCATCCTTACACCCAGAGAGAAATAGTTCTTTTTCCAAACTGTTTAAATCTCAAATTTATGAATGTGTTGTTGTTGTTTCTTATCCCCTTGTGTAAAGATTACATGAATTCCATAAGTTCATGCTCCTCAAGCTATTTTATGATAAGCAGTGGCCTCTCCCAAAGGTCCTTTTTAGTGCATCTAATGCAAGCCAAAATGTGTATATTTTCTGTAGATTATCTTTTTTTATTATCCCTTAGTCATTATACAATGTAACGGATACTAATTACATGTATCTTCCAGTAAACACAAGGTAATAAGACCAAATCTCTAAATAGAGAAATAATGAGTGATGTTTTGGTTACTTGCACTCGCTGGTGGGGTTGGACTTTTGCAAGAATCCGGGGCCATTGAAGCATTTTTTTTTTTTTTTAACATAAAAAAGTGCCCAATGCGGGAATCGAACCCGGGTCGTAGCGGTCGAAAACCAATGGTTTAGACCATCCTTCCACCGACCCCCAGCACTGCTGTATTCCTCCATTGTTCCCTGCTTACCCAGTACTGTGTGTAGGGAACTCTGTCTCGGCCCTCAAGTCTGTCCCCGCTGCTCTCTACGCCTTCCTCAGGTCCCACCAACACCTGAAGGAGTTTGAGGTAGGCTACTCCAACACCTGGCTTTCATATGCCGCTCTGCACCCCAATTTGTTGTTGTTGTTTCTTATCCCCTTGTGTAAAGATTACACGAATTCCCTAAGTTCATGCTCCTCGAGCTGTTTTTTGATAAGCAGCGGCCTCTCCCAAAGGTCCTGTTTAGTGCATCTAATGCAAGCCAAAATGTGTTCTGGAGCTGCAGGTGCCAAGCTACATTTTGGGCAAGCAGGGTAGATTTTGTTGTTATTTTCTATCTTCAATGGCTTGAGATTACTTGTTCTAAATCTTGTTAGTGTTGTTTGATGCTGTCTATTTCCGAGGTTCAGAGCTCCTCCTGGGTCCACTCCACTGTACCAACTGTACTTAGGTGGGATCCTCCAGTTCTTGTTTATTTTTGTTTTGGCTGTTTCTATTTCTTTAAAAGTAAGTTTATTTTTCTGTGGCAAGGGTTCTTTTATGCCTTTTTTCACTAACACATCAGCAGCTTCATTGGCTTCAATGCCAACGCCAATTTGTTCAACAGGCTTTCTGACCATCCCAAAAGTTCAATTTATTTCCCATCTTCACCATGTCCTAGTATTGCCAACATTGAACTTAAAATCACTCAGATTAGAATGGCTAGAAGATGAAGTTTCCAACCCCATCTTGTCTAAACAGGCCACTTTAATCTGAACAGTGAAGCAGAACTGACAGTAAATTTCTACCAAAGTTGATTTACCTCAGTTGAATCAACAATACTTCTTGGTTTGTACATTGATTTACCAAAACAGTTTCTAATTGATGAAATACCATTGTATATCAGTGATATGACTATTAGAACCAATCAAAAATAATCACATGGCATCTGTTCCTCATGTCAGGGGCGGCCATTTCTTTTGGAATAAGTCGGCCTGCCACTGAGTAGTGCTCCCAGTCTTAATGACAAAGGCAGACGCATTCTACTTCACCCAGTCATGATGGTTGTCAACTTTACAAGCTTGATACCATAATATGATTGAGTGGAGATAAGAAAGAAGAGAGAAAAATAATTAAATGTTTCACAGCTCAAGTCTGTGTTGCAGACAGACAACCTGTTCCTACGCACCCTGTACTACTCCATCAGTCTGGGAGGGGACACAGATACCATAGCCTCCATGGCCTGTGCCATAGCTGGGGCCTACGTGGGCTATGACGGGATTCCTCCACAGCTGAGTCAGAACTGTGAGGGGCTGTCTGAAGTGCTGGATCTCTCCACCCAGTTACATGACCTGGCTGCTTCTACATAGACAAACTGTTGTTAATAAATATCTTGTTTTACCATTGTGTTAGACCATTCTTTGATGGCATAGCACACATTTGGTTGTTGTTGTTAATAAATATCTCTTGTTTTACTGTTGTGTTAGCACATTCTTTGTGTGATGACATGGCACACATTTGGTGGCTCTTGTTGTTAATAAATATCTCTTGTTTTACTGTTGTTGTTCCTTATTCCCTTGTGTAAAGATTACACAAATTCCATAAGTTCATGTTCCTTGCTATGTTTTACTGTTGTTAGCACATTCTTTGATGGCATAGCGCACATTTGGTGGCTCTTCAGGGCAGGATAGCTTCACTTTTAAAAAATTAACTTTTTTTTAAATTAGCTACTGATAATTCTTTTGGTATATAATCTCTTAGGCACAAGGTAATAAGACCAAATCCAAATAGCGTGTGATGTTTCGGTAACAGCGTTGTTACCAAAACGTCACACACCATTTATTAATATTTATTTGGATTTGGTCTTATTACCTTGTGTTTATAATCTACTAGCCGAATGACCCGGGCAACGCCCGGGGTTTACCTGATTAAATGCTTTTATTAAAATACTATTCGTTACAATTATAAATTGGCGCCGTGGATGTCATTCTTGTATAATATATAAATGAGTTTTAAAAATTGTAAAAAAAAAAAATGCATCGGCCGGGAATCGAACCCGGGGCGCCCGCGTGGCAGGCGAGCATTCTACCACTGAACCAAAAGCAAACGGTGACAGAATTAAGAACGCATGACGCTGATAACTGTATATATTAAAGTTTATATAAATGAGTTTTAAAAATTGTAAAAAAAAAAAAATGCATCGGCCGGGAATCGAACCCGGGGCGCCCGCCGCTATAATATATAAATGAGTTTTAAAAATTGTAAAAAAAAAAAGATGCATCGGCCAGGAATCGAACCCGGGGCGCCCGCATGGCAGGCGAGCATTCTACCACTGAACCAAAAGCAAACGGTGACAGAATTAAGAACGCATGACGCTGATAACTGTATATATTATAATCCAAATTGTGCCTTATCAATCTCTTAGGCACTTTCCTTCTTCTAAGATATCAATTTTTTTTAATCCATGAGAAATTTGAAAGTTGTCTTTTTTATGAAATAAATGCTAAATTTACAGAATTTATTCTTCTAAATATAAAGTTTTCCAATATTTTCCACCAATACTACTGAAAAACCATTGGAAAATTTTGCATGTATATAGTTGAATATCTATTTAAATACAAAAGCCATTCAAACCCTAAAATTAAATTAATAGAAAACTATTTTTTTCATATTTTTGAGATATATGCATTCTGTAACCAAAAAATTGATGAACTAAAAGAAGGAGTTATCCAATTTATATTATTATTATTATTTTTTGCTTATCCCTAGTACACGTGGTACAGGCCATGATAATCATGGTAGGTAGATAGCAACTGCTTTACTATAAGTGCACCACATGTCTACACATGTGAAAAGCAGTTCAACTTTGCACTTACAATGTGCCAGAGCCCCGTTTGGGGCCATTGGAGCATTTTTTTAAAGTCAGAAAAAAGTGCCCAATGCAGGAATCGAACCCGGGTCGTAGTGGTCAAAAACCAACGGTTTAGACCATCCTTCCACCGATCCCCCCAATTTATATTATAATACAGGAGAACCTCCCTTTAGCAGACACCTCTCCCCAAAGGACAGTTTTCATTTGCAAAATTACCATTTTTATTATTTAGCAGCTCTCCGGTAAGAGGACACCTCTCCCCAAAGGACAGTTTTCATTTGCAAAATTACCATTTTTAATATTTAGCAACTCTCCGGTAAGAGGACACCTCTCCCTAAATGACACTTTGGCTCTGCAATTAGGTGTTCTTTACAGGGAGGTTCTACTGTATTTATATAAATGTTATTTAGGTTAAGTGGTACCTAAAACTCATCTCTCCCTGTTGGTAAAAATTTCTAATTAAAAAGACTTAAAATTGAAATTTCTCAAAAATAAATATTTTACTTTACATTTAAATACCTATAGCAGCCTTCATCGATCTTTCCCAAGCCTTCAACAGAGTCTGGAAGGAAAAACTGATTCTCAAACATGATAAACTTGGGATAGAGGGAAGCATGCTTTCTAAATAACCATACTGGTTAATTTCAACAACAACAAATCAAAGCCACTCGTATTTACCAAGGTACCCCCCCCCCCCCCCCCCCCCACAAGGGTCAACTCTAAGCCCTATTCTCTTCAATATTTACCTAAATGGTGTACACACTCTCATCAAACCACCAGCTAAAATTGCCCTTTATGCAGATGATATAATCATCTAGGTCTCCCAAAACACAACCTAGAGCTAGATTTTATTCTTCAATAGACTTCCAATCAGGATGCTGGCAAATCGACGTAGAAGAATCAGATCGTGAGAAATCAGCATTTATAACTCCAGATGGACTGTATGAGTTCAAAGTGATGCCATTTGGGTTATGTAATGCTCCAGCTACTTTTGAAAAAATGATGATAACCTTTTGAAGGGTCTTAAGTGGACCATTTGCTTGTGTTACCTCGATGACATCATCATTTTTTCAGATGGATTGCCTCGAAGCCAATACTTTTTTTATGAAGGCATCCATTAATTACCTAAATTGTGAAAAAATGTATCTAACAATGGCAATTATTTTTAATAAATGCCTGGAATAATTTTGGTTAAAATTTATTATTTATATTTTATCACGGAAAAAAAAACGCGGAGTCATACTTGTGCATCCAATATTTGCAAAATTTACCTTTTTTGGTTAAAATTTTAAAGGATATCACGTTATGTCTGAAATAAATTGGTGTCTCATAGCTTTAAAAGTATAATAAAAGGATAGTAAAATTATGATGATAACTAAAAAGACTTTATATCTTGATATATATTGCTATTGATACTATCCTCTCTCTCTCTCTCTCGCAGTCCATCGGTGGCGGAGTCTTTTCCGCGGCGGGAGCCACCAATGACGACTTGTATATATATATATATGTACATTTATCACTTATTTTATATATTAAAATCTATTTATTCATATATTTATCATTATATAATCTTATTTATTCATATTTATATTTATTCTGTATTTAACCTTATATAATCTTATACGGACTTTGAAATAAAAAAAATAGTTTCAATCTCAATCTCTCTCTCTCATTATCAATTCACAAGATTTAAATCTCTCAAATATAGATTAAAATAATACAACAGGTTTCCAGATATGAGTTTCTTTTTATTAATGTTAGCTTTCGGGAATCTCTGCGCCCTTACATTAACAAACATAAACCCTTCTTCAGAAACCTGCTTTATTATTTAAAAAATACTCTCATCATATTAATAGTATGACATTGCTGACAGTGTTGGGGGGAAAAAGTCCAGGGGAAGAGATCGAGGGGAAGGAGACGACTGGGATACACAGACGATCTAAAACAATGGACTGGACGACACACCTACGAGGAGATGAAGAGGATGGCGGAGGGAGATATGGAGAGACCATGTGGCCCACCATCAGTAGAGGAAGGCATTGAAGAAGGGAGATATGGAGAAACCATGTGGCCCACCCTCAGTAGAGGAAGGCATTGAAGGAGGGAGATATGGAGAGACCATGGGGCCCACCCTCAGTAGAGGAAGGCACTGAAGGAGGGAGATATGGAGAGACCACGTGGCCCACCCTCAGTAGAGGAAGGCACTGAAGGAGGAAGTATGGAGAGACCATGTGGCCCACCCTCAGTAGAGGAAGGCATTGAAGGAGGAAGTATGGAGAGACCACGTAGCCCACCCTCAGTAGAGGAAGGCATTGAAGGAGGAAGCATGCAGAGACCACGTGGCCCACCCTCAGTAGAGGAAGGCATTGAAGGAGGGAGATATGGAGAGACCATGGGGACCACCCTCAGTAGAGGAAGGCACTGAAGGAGGAAGTATGGAGAGACCATGTGACCCACCCTCAGTAGAGGAAGACATTGAAGGAGGGAGATATGGAGAGACCATGTGGGCCACCCTCAGTAGAGGAAGGCATTGAAGGAGGAGAGAGGAGTTATAAAATGATTAAGATTATAAATATATAAGGATAATATATCAATGTATTTTCCTACTATGATTATAAAACACTAATATTAAGCGAATAACAATTCTAGATGTAAATAATAAACATTTGTTAGAACAATATTTTCAGGCAAGTATCCACTCCGGGAGAACCCGGGCGGTTTTTCCTATAAACGATGATGATGTTTAATGATTTAATATATCATCATAATTATCTCCATCATCCTGGAGTGAATTTTCTTTTTCGCGCAATAAATTCTCAAATTATTAAAGCTACTCTTTTCAATATCTTCACAAAGGATAGTTTGTTACTTTTCATCAAACTAATAACCTATTATTAGTTTTCCTAGTGGCTAGAGAATATGACAATAATTTTGTTTATTTTTCTAGAGCTACAGTAGAACCTCCATGAGAGGACACCCGTGCTAGAGGACACCTTTCTACAAAGGACAGTTTTCATTTTCAAAATTGCCATTTTTACTATTTATTAACTCTCCGGTAATAGGACATCTTTCCCTAAAGAACACTTTGGCTCTGCAATTAGGTGTCCTTTACAGGGGGATTCTACTGTATAAGAAAAAGAGGTACTTTTAATAAAATTTTGTTTTTTGCATCGCAGTTGTGCTTTTTCAATGTAACATCTCTATATTTTGCAAAACAGTGTACGTAATGGAAGGGAACGAAAGTAAATTTTGAATTCAATATCTTAAAATAAATGAAAAAAATCTCATGCAGCTGCGGCGTCTTATAATTTGTTGCAATTTGTCGAAATCCGCAATCTTGGAATAATAAATACTCAAGTATTTAATATATATATATACATATATACAAATCCTTCTCCTGTTTTAAAAAAACATACATTAGATCTTGGACTGGTGTTCCATGTCCCGTGGTCACGATGATGCCCAAATCTGTGCTCCAGGAAATTCCTAATGGAGAGTCGGTACTGTTTTTCCATCCACCGCACCAGAGGCCCTGGTTTTTTCCGAAAGGATATTAGAACTAATCGCTACTTTAGACCAGCTAAACACCTCTTTGGTAGATTGTGAAGATTTTTCGTTTAATCACGTGTGGATTATTATGAATTCAAAACCCGCTCTGGGCTGACGATGGCCATTAGCCCGAAACCATAGCCCCCAGGTGGGCGTTTCTCAGTTTGCCAAAGTTCATGTGGCTTTGTCACCGACCCGAGTACGCTAATTTGCTGAGACGGTCAATAGATAGCACTTAGTTCTAACGTCTATTTTGAATGGAAAGATAACCTTCATTTTTATAGGTCACTAGCTTCCCGTCAAAATTTCCATGTTGTTGTTAGCGTCAATCAAGTCGAGTTCGTCTTTTAATGACTATATAGACAAATATTCTCCAATTTTATCTGTTAGTGACCATCACTCGGAGGAAGAGATGCAAACATTAAGTTGTATAATATTGTCGCGGAGATAAATAAAGCTAGGGCAAATTTAGGAATAAATAATTTATTATAAGGGGTATTTATAGGGAGAGAGAGTGTGTACAACTTACCCCAAGTTAAAAGATAATCCTAATGAACGGCGTCAGCCACCGTCCCGTTTTCCTTATTTACAGATCAGCTTCCCAGAAGCCCTCACACCTGTGGTCCCCCCCCCAGGATCCAGGGATGATTGACAGTTGTCCCATCTGGATGGAGCTACTTGACAATATAGTTGACAAGGAGCGATAGAGAAAAAAATAATCATTTTTTATTTCGACAATTTTTTTTCCTAACTCCTCCAATTAGAAGGCTAAAATACTTACTGGTGTTTAAATATTTTAAATTAACCTAACGGGGGTCAGTGGAAGGGTGGTCTAAACAATTGGTTTTCGACCGCTACGAGCCGGGATTGAATCCCGCATTGGGCACTTTTTTTCTAATAAAAAAATACTCCAATAGCCCCAGATTCTTGAAAAAGTCCAACCCTACCATCGAGTGCAAGTAACCAAACAGGGTTATCCTGTAGAAGTGTTTTCTTGCCAGAAAAGTAGAGATATTTATAAATAAAAGATTTGTAAAAAAGAAACTTTTCCCTGGAGGTCTAATGTTTGTACACCTATCCCCCGATTTACACGGTAGATACGTTCCTGAGAAAAACGTGTAAATCGGGGGATAGGTGTACACAGAAATAAAAATAAAATGCATTGACAGGTTAAAATATGTAGTCAGCACATAAGCTCGGGATTCCTCGTGAGATGTGTACACAGCGCATGTGTTCAATCACAGGAGCATTTAGTATAGTGCGATAAAAAAAAACTTATTTGGAAAACCGTTTAAAAGCGAAAACGTGTAAAACAAGTACCGTGTAAATCGGGGGATAGGTGTATTTTAACATTTGTAAGTGCAAAAGACGAGCTGATTTTCACATGTGTAGACATGTGGTGCACTTACAGTAAAAGTAGTCGTTAACTTCCCACCATGCTTATCATGGTCTGTACTACGTGTATTAGGGATAATAATTAAAACAAATTAAGATCTTATCATTTGTCTCATGGTTGGTATTATCGCGCCATTCATTGCTGATGGCTTGCACCATATCAAACTATTCGTTTATATTTATTCCGATAGATGGCGCAAGCCATCTGAAACTTTCAGTTGCACGATAGGGGATGCCTTTTTTTTTCTTTTCATAACTACATAAGTAATAGGGTTCATCACTGATGAGCTAGGCCCTCCCAATATATTTTTTCATCGCAGTAAGGGCAGTAGAAGTTTGTATTATGTATAAAAGAAACATTCGTGCTTTTAAATCCTTTCATTTTATATGTATAGATGGCGCGTTATTGCTTTGTGTTAATATATGTCTAACTGACCTTGTCTTTATTGTTTGCGGAAGAGCATTGCTCGATGCAAACATAGGTAATTATAGATAAAATAGGTATTTGGGAAGGTACTGAGAAGGGTTCAAAGAAGGAAGAATTCTCCCCACCTGTTGGCAAGCCCAGAAGTGAACATGGACTTTAACACGTCTATGTATATGTAACAAATGTGTATTAATTCTTATGTAACCCACAACTTCCTCGATCCAGTCACCTACGCAGACAATTGACCAACTTCATTAAACCCCCCCGTTGTCTTCTACCGCCGCCCCCGGTTTAGAGACAGCAGTACAAATTACATCGCGGCCCCTGTAATTTGGACGGCAGAGCGTTTTTAGATTGGACCACAAAAAAGAGCACAAAAATGTTAATAATGAGGACATTAGTCACCGTTTACACCGCGCGCTGCCTCCCAGACAGGTAGACATTCTTGTCTATGTCCACTCCTGGCTTGTCAACAGGTGGAGTCAACTCTTCCTTCTTTAAACCCTTCTCGGTACCTCCCCAAATACCTATTTTATCTCTAATTACTTATATACAGTTAAACCTGTCTATAGCGTCCCCTCTTGGGACTCACCAAAATAGGGTAATATAGAGAGGAGGTGCTATAGACAGGTAACTTTTAATGTAAATCGCATCGCACTACGTATTTAAAATCGGGCTCTATAGAGAGGGAGGTGCTATTTAGAGGGGGCGCTATAGACAGGTTTAACTGTAGTTATGTAAAGAAAAAAAAAATACATCGCCTTATCGTGCAACTGAAAGTTGCTGATGGCTTGCGCCATCTATCGGAATAAATATCAACGAATAGTTTGATATGGTGCAAGCCATCAGCAACTTTCAGTTGCACGATAAGTAGATGCCTTTTTTCTTAATTTATACACCTTATCCCAGTACAATATTACATTTGTACTATTTTTTCATATTATATAGTTATGTCTTTTTTTTTTTTTATTGGAGCACTCCATATATATATACAGTTAAACCTGTCTATAGCGCCCCCTCTTGGGAATCACCAAAATAGGGTGCTATAGAGAGGGGGTGCTATAGACAGGTCATTTTTAATGTAAATCGCATCAGATTACGTATTTAAAATCGGGCGCTATAGAGAGGGAGGAGCTATAGACAGGTTTAACTGTATATTTATATAAAAAGACTTATATTGAATCAGAAATTAATTTATTTTTGAAATTATATTCGATTGTGAAAGTACGCCACAGATTTTATATTGGTAAATACATTTGATAAAAAAGATCTAAACTCCCCATGATCTGCCTGTGCTAACGATGGGAAATAGCAGCGGCAATAAGAACGCCTACAGGAAGGTCGCACTATGGACTGCACTGGATTCCTCTAGCTTAAATTCTCTGCACAGATATCCCAATTTAAATAAAAAGGCATATATTAGATCAAAATATAATTCATTTTACCAATATTTCAGTTGGCTGAACGCCAACCTTTATCAAGGTATTATAACATATTAATGTGTGTCAACAACAAACTCAGCGCCAAATAACGTCAATAGAATTATGTTTAAAAAATATTTTTGCTTATATTCAATGGGGAGAAAATGGCCTTCAACCAACTGAAATATTGTTAAAATAAATTATATTTTGATCCAATATATGCCTTTTTATTTATAGATTTATTTATGGATTGCTCTATTTTCAAAAGATATCCCAATGTGAAAAAATAATTTTAAAATAGAAAAAGGTCAGGTGTAGATATTAAAAACAATAAGACATATCCTGACAGCGTTCATATGAGCATTTTAGAATGCAAAGCGCCATCTAATGGAACCTCTAGTGGATTGGCCAAATATCACGGAACATGTTAAATAAACATTTAGTTTATTTTTGTTCCACTAGATGGCGCTCTGCTATCTAAAATGTTCATGTGAGCGCGGTCAGGATATGTCTTATTGTTTTTAGATATCCCAATATTTTAAAAAAATTAACAGAACGCTAACATCAGAACAGTCCATTCAAAATGACGTAACAAAACTTATTCAACTAGACATTCACACTATACAGACAGAGCACCAAACAAAACTAACAAGATTTAGAACAGGCCACACACACACACACACACACATCTCAATAAAAATTGAAGATTGAAAATAATAACAAAATCTACCCCACTTGCCCCAAAACGTAGCTTGGCACCTGCATCTCCAGAACACATTTTGGCTTGCATTATATACACTAAACAGGACCTTTGGGAGAGGCTGCTGCTTATCATAAAACAGCTCGAGGAGCATGGACTCATGGAATTCGTGTAATCTTTGTACAAGAAGATAATAAGAAACAGCAACAATGTATGGGATACAATAAATATCTTTAAAATAAAGAAGGCATATCCTGACCATGAGCACATGTGCTTTTTAGATGGCAGAGCGCCATCTAGTGGAGTAAAAATAAACTAAATGTTTATTTAACTTGCTCCCTGATATTTGGCTAACCCAATTTCTTGATAAATCAAGAAAAGCCATCCACGAACGCGTTTCGCGCTGTTGGCGCTCGTCAGCATGAAGTAGGCTATACCACTGCAACCAAAAAGATTTTTGGTCCCAGAGGCTTCTTGAGAAACCAAGAAATGGGTATTTAAGGCCAAATTTGCGTAAATACGCTCAACACATGAAAAAACAATAGAAAAAAATAAGTGGGTCAGGTGTTGATATTAAAAAAAAAAAAAAAAGAACGCCTATCCTGACCACGAGCACATGTGATTTCTAGATGGCAGAGCGCCCTCTATATCAATAAATATCTTATAGTTAATTTGTTATTTAATTCGTAAATTAGACGTTTCTGGACATTAGAGGTGTGGTACACTCTTTCGGTTTGGAACAACCACGGCCCAGATCGAATTCCCCATGAAACCCTTTTTCTGCTTTGATATCTTTGATTTTCGCACAAGTTTAATCCTATCAGCGAGTAAAAGCATTCATGCGAGGATCTGATATATTGAAAAGCAAATTTCGAAATACTTCATGTGTAGACACATGTGGTATGTATATACATGTTATAATATAAAAATGAGATTGAATGAGATTTCTGTTGTATTTTAGAATTGTTGAGATTATGCTATGGAGTTATTTGCTGGTTCTTTTTAGTACTAAATGGTATTGGAAATGCAGTCGTGGTTGAAATAATAATCTTGAAAATATAAAGTCTCTTTATCAGAGATTTCTTTATTTGTGCTAAGGAATATACATAAAAAAGATAATTTGGTAAAAGTACTGCCTGGCTTAAGGCGAGTAGAATAAGGAAAACAAAAGATTATTTACATAATGTAAAAAAGTTTTGAGCCGACTAACGGGATACAACAACAACGAGTTTGTATAGGGCAAGCCTGACCTCTGGCGGTCGATTTAACAATATTTGTATCTATGAAATATATTTAAATATATATAATATTTTAATATAACATACATGTATACTATTTACAGTGAAAGACAGTCGCTAACTGCCAACCATGATTATCATGGCTTGTACCAGGTGTGTACATGGTGGTGGTGGTGTCTTATCCATGGAGTAGATCAGATCGGTCCATGCACCCTGATCACAATACCGGCCAACCGAGGTGCCTTGTCTGTATCGATAGGTGTATACGTGGAATAAATAATAATAAAAAAACGTATTTTATAAATTTGATCTAGAAGTGAGCGGTTCAGAACGATCAACATTTATCATCATTTGGACAATTATTGCTACAATATGTATATTTAACGCTATATACATATCTCTTGTGCAAATTTCCCTTAATCGCAAGAATAATGTCAATCAACATAGTGAGATCTGTTATCATCAATCAATCATAATAGTATGAGATCATTAACAATGGTATTTTTGGGGTAGATGGCTAAATTAAATGGCTCATCCTGAAATTTTGTGCCTGTAAAGATTCTCCTTTGGATGGATCTTAGTAGGATAAGAGGCATCTTCAAACAATGGCCAGGTCAATTGGCTCTCCATTGATGGTACGTAGTGATGATTGTACGTAGTTACATGGTCTGAGGATCAGAATCTAGGCTCCAGAAGCCTCGGTGGAAACTTAAAGTCGCTACGACTGAAAAAAACATTAATGATCACAGCTCCTTTTGCCACTGAAGTTTCAATTCTTATTCACTCTCATTTGCCCATCCATAAATTACTACAGCTCATGTTGTTACCGAAGTTTCAATTCTTATTAACTCTCATTTGCCCATCCATAAATTACTACAGCTCATGTTGTTACCGAAGTTTCCATTCTTATTCATTCTCATTTGCCCATCCATAAATTACTACAGCTCATGTTGTTACCGAAGTTTCAATTCTTATTCACTTTCATTTGCCCATCCATAAATTACTACAGCTCATGTTGTTACCGAAGTTTCAATTCTTATTCACTCATTTGCCCATCCATAAATCACTACAGCTCATGTTGTTACCGAAGTTTCAATTTTAATTCACTCTCATTTGCCCATCCATAAATCACTACAGCTCATGTTGTTACCGAAGTTTCAATTCTTATTCACTCTCATTTGCCCATCCATAAATCACTACAGCTCATGTTGTTACCGAAGTTTCAATTCTTATTCACTCTCATTTGCCCATCCATAAATCACTACAGCTCATGTTGTTACCGAAGTTTCAATTCTTATTCACTCTCATTTGCCCATCCATAAATCACTACAGCTCATGTTGTTACCGAAGTTTCAATTCTTATTCACTCTCATTTGCCCATCCATAAATTACTACAGCTCATGTTGATACCGAAGTTTCCATTCTTATTCACTCTCATTTGCCCATCCATAAATTACTACAGCTCATGTTGTTACCGAAGTTTCCATTCTTATTCACTCTCATTTGCCCATCCATTAATTACTAAATCTCGTGTTGTTACCGAAGTTTCCATTCTTATTCACTCTCATTTGCCCATCCATAAATTACTACAGCTCATGTTGTTACCGAAGTTTCCATTCTTATTCACTCTCATTTGCCCATCCATTAATTACTAAATCTCGTGTTGTTACCGAAGTTTCAATTCTTATTCACTCTCATTTGCCCATCCATAAATTACTACAGCTCATGTTGTTACCGAAGTTTCAATTCTTATTCACTCATTTGCCCATCCCTATGAGGCTACTTCAATGGGAGGAACAGAAGTGTTTCCACCATTTAATGGCTGAAAAGAAAAGAAGAAGTATGCCTAATCTGATAGTTGACTTGTATAAACGTTCCTCTTCATCGCTTTTAGATGCTGGTCAGCATCTATATCCAATACATAGCTGGACTGATTTGGCGTAACTATAATGCTGAAATATTTTTGAAAAAAAAAATCCAAAAAATATTAATAAAATCCTCTATATCCAATAAGTTTATATATTCCCCTTATGTTACAATCACAGCCCAAAAGTGTGAAAGATTTAAAATGAAAAGGAATTCAGCGAATCGACCTGAGCACAAACTTCTAACGCTGAAGATAGTTATAGACATGAGACAGCTGTATGTTAGAAAAATCCTGAATAATTCTCGTATGCAATTGAATTTGTTTTCGTACTTGAGTTTTCATAAGAGGAATGAGGCGAAAGAGGGAAACAAAGTTTGGTAGAGGGTATGACAAAGTCGTCCAACCACGTAGCATTGTATTGAGATATGCTAGAGAAAATTCTTGAGCGAAAGAAAGAAAGAAATTAGATCTTATTTGAATATAAATGGCTTGCATATCGATGGTTTAGTCCTCAGTGATCCGCAGGTCTACCATGCCTGTCACCTAGCAAGGTAAAAGATGCTAGGTGTTATGATTGTTGTGTGAGCGAATGGTAATAAATATTACAATCAATAAAACTACACTGCTTGGCGCCTACCTAAAGTTTCAAATAAATTCCACACAGAGAAGGAAGAGATATCGGTTTTGCTCTTCAAACGGGATTTTGCTAAACCGAGAAGTTGCAATGCGATTCTCGAGACTTGAAGATTTGCGGCTTTTTAAAACCTGAATGAAAAACTAAATTGACACAAAACACATAGGCAAATTGTGCAATTGAACGATTCTGGGAGGTGGTGTTTACTGAGGCGGTGTGTCCTAGCGATATAAACACCCATCATTCCCATTATTTATGGAGTTTTTTAAAGTTTTTATTCAAAATCATATCATATTAAACCACCTTTTAATCCTATAATTGATATGAGTGGGTCACTAGGTGAAAGGTTTAGATATGAGGAAAGTACATAGGTGTGTGGAGATGAAATAGTCTTTAAGGAAATAAGCAACCCTGAGAATTTATCATTTTAAAAAGTAAATCTCACAGACATCTTCATATATCCCTGTGTTCGAATTGATGTTTTGAAGTTTCCAACACATTGAATTTGACAAGTAGGGTTTCTTCATATTACCATGACAGCTATAAAATTTGCATTCCTCTCTCTGAGATGTGCATCAGGCCAGCTTTCTTATGTCGAACTTTTAGTCGAACTCTTGTTTTCACGATATTCTCATATCTGGGTCTTTTTTGCTTCTCATTTGGACCAAACACTTTGTCTTCGTCTTCTTCTTCTTTCTTATCTCCACTCAATCCTATTAGGGTATCAAGCTTGTATAGCTTGAGACTTGACAACCATCATGACTGGGTGAAGTAGAATGCGTCTGCCTTTGTCATTAAGACTGGGAGCACTACTCAGTGGCAGGCCGACTTAGCTCCAAAAGAAATGGCCGCCTCTGACATGAGGAATAGACGCCATGTGCAGCCGCTCCTAACATTGAGTACAAACGCTGCTTATCCTGTATACCTGGATCAGGAGCCCTTACAGGGTACTATCAGCCGGGCCAGCTGAACCCAGGTTTTTTAGTGAGCTTGTTACTGCTCCCCCTCCTTTTTCATCCGGGCTTGGGACCGGCAAAGTCGGAATTATGTGTAATAATTGTAAATTTGTAATATGAATTATGTCTTGGTGAAGTACTTTTATCCATATTTCTGCTCGCTTTGAATTTTTGATAATAAGAAAGTTGAATACGTTTGTCATAAATGTGTCCTCTTTCATTCTAAGAATGTCGTCAAACGCTGTCACCTAGCAAGGTAAAAGGTGCTAGGTATCATGATTGTTGTGTGAGCGAATGGTAATAAATATTACAATAAATAAAACTACACTGCTTGGCGCCTACATAAAATTTCAAATAAAATTCACACAGAGAAGGAAGAGATGCCGGTTTTGCTCTTCATTGGAAAATGGGGGCTGTTGCCACGTTAGTCACCTTGGACCAGAATTTGGTCGAATATTCCAAGGGTCCAGGGAGGACCGCAGGGAGGTGTGGTCGGACTTCTCCCCCAGAAGAATTGCATTCTACAATGGATTCCTGCCCATGTTGGGATCGGGGGTAATGGGGACATTGCGACTGCTGTTATAGAGTTGCCTAAAGGCATCTGAGGTTCTTCATTGGACACGACAACAACAATAACAACAGAGAAGGAAGGCAATCAATAAAATAACATCACTTCAAGATATGTCTTTATACTCTCGTTCCTTCTCTGACAAAGATGCATGCACAGATAGGAAGCTTGAAATGGTGGAAATATCTAGGATAGAGATTAAGTTGTGTCAACATTTTTTCCTCAATTTACTTCGCAAGTAAACATAGCACACCGTGTAGAGAATTAAACGTTATATATTTCAAAATTATATTATGATGCATTAGCGCGCCATCTGTTATAAAAATTCGAAACTATTATAGACGCGTATGATTCTTTTAAAAATTAAACAATTTCTACTACCCTTACTTCAATGGAAAAAATTAATGCGAGGGCCTGGCTCAACCAGGGTTCACCACTAATGAACCAGGCCTTCGCATTAATTTTTCTATTGCAGTAAAGGAAGTAGAAATTGTTTAATTTTTAAAAGAATCATACGCGTCTGTAATAGTTTCGAATTAAAATGAGGAAGAATTATTATATATGTTGAAAGTCAACGTTGTATTCTAGGTGGAACAAGTTCTAAGCAAAAGACAAGTTCGGACGTTCGAATTCGATCCAGATGACTATCCTCACAATACTTCTGAAAACAGGTAACTTACTGCTTGCTGTGTATCCTACCCTTGTGCAAATACTTGGTTTATACTGGCATCATAGCCAGAATCTTTGGAATATACCTACACTTCGTAATAGGGAATATACCTCAAAATATACCTATCTTTTTACACACATAGTACAAATAATTATAAATATAAAGTAGGCGTTATTCTTAATTTTCAAAATATTCACACCCATATTTTACAAAATTTATTTTGTCCATAATATAAATATATATATCAAATTCACCCCCCCCCCCTTGAATAAAACAAAATATTTTAAAAACTTAATTCTGTTGACGTTATGTGGCGCTGAGTTTGTTGTTTACACACATTGAATATGTTATAACACCTTGATAAAGATTGGCGTTCAATCAACTGAAATATTGGTAAAATAAATGGTATTTTGATCCAATATATGTCTTTTTAATAAATATACTTATCTATACTTCTCAAAGTAAACATAAGTTTTCACACATCCAGATAGTACTTATTTGGGTTTCCATTATGGCAAATTCTCGTTGGTTTATTCCAACATTCATTTCCTATTCCAGCCGGTATTAATCTCCAATTTGGTTGGTTCTATTTCTTATCTCACTTTCTTGTCACGTATATTTGTGTTCACTTTGTAGCACTACACAGAAATAAAATGAGTATAAGAATTTTATATTATTATTTTTAGGTAAATTTTCTAAACGTTTTAATGAATATTTAAAATATTTAACGTCAATATTTAACAACGGAACCAAACATATAAATCGGCTTTTACACGTCATGCGCTTGTTCAAAAAACAATTGGGGTAACGAACCGGATATTCTTCAATCAAAACGAAAAAAATATACATATATAATAATTGCACTATGGTCTGTAGAGATAATATTTGATAATAAATATCTTATGAAAAACATATATACAATATAATATAATGCGGCTTGTGATTGTAAAACGACATTTGAAAATTATCCCGCATGTGTTTCTTTTCAATGAAAAATCAAAATTTATTTTAAGGAGAAATAACGTTTATGATTACTCTTCACAATTCATCCTTTCATACCTCATCCTTTAAGGTTAGAAATAATCGTTATTTCTGCTTAAAATAAATTTTGATTTTTCATTGAAAAGAAACTCATGCGGGATAATTTTCAAATGTCGTTTTACAAAAACATATATTTTCAGAATAATTATAATAAAATTTTTGAGGTTGAAAATAGTTTTAGGAAGCAAGATTTTGTAGCATAAAAAAGGCACAAAATATAAGAGACGTCATTGGATGATACCATTTAAAACAGTGTATATTTGTTTCAAGAGAAATATGTTGTGCCATTTAAATTTTACACTTTAGAGTAATCGTTTCGTATTTTACAAAGCCAAAAACTGTCATCTTCATCTTTTAAATCTGTAAAACATGAAATATCGGAATTTCTGAAATGGGATTTCCTTCAATACTTAATGTCCTATTTTCGCCAAGTGAAAAATTTGGGAAAAATTACATTATCGAGTATTTTGAGGACACCTGCCATTATCAGAAAACTTTCCAGTTTTGTTTCGCAAGAAATTTTTTGTCCATCACCGAGTCATTGCTCCAAGCCATATCCCCATTAATAAAAATAATTCATCTCTCGATCTTGAATTGAAAGTTGTCAAAGGAGAAAAAAAGGAAAGTTCACACCCTGAGGCAACAACATCAGAAGTATCGATGATTTATGAGCTGAATCTGATTAATGGCCATACTTTGTCCGACCCCGAGTTTACCCATCAACTCTCTGCTCGAAAAAGTTCAATAATTTTATGTTTTAAAGGTCATAATGCCTCCATCAAGGCCAAATAATATCTACAAAATGTTATGGTTGCCACAGATTTCCTTGATAAAATGTGTAAATTTGTTTATAATAGCGCTCATAACCCCAGTAGAACATTCTAACAAATAATTGCCAAACATCCCCTCGCTTTATAAGAAAGTGTGATTCCCTATGACATAACTTCAGATTATTCTCAATTATCCATATTTGGTAATATTTTGAGGGAAAAAGGAATCAACTGCATTCTTTCTCCGGAACGTCAAAATTTCTTATGTCGTTTCATTAAAATATTTGTGCTTTTTTTTTCTGGGAGGGATTTAGAAAATTACTCTATCAAATAAGACATCTCAAAACATTTTATGGCTCTCAGAAAGCTGTTCAGGAGTAGGATGACCTATAAGACACCACGATCACGAAGTTCTAGACGTGAAAGAACCACCAGAATAAAACAGCTGTAAAAGACTGTAATTATAGATTGTAAACAATCAATAAAACTCTTGATTTAAATATATACATCCTTATGTTAAAGGTATGTGCAATTGAATATGTTGTATTTTTAATTGAAGCTGCTGAAGGTATTTGTGAATGAGACTGTTAAAGGTATCTACACAATAGTAATTTTGTTAAAGATATTTTCAATTTTAAAACTGTCTAAGGTATTTACAATTGAAGCTGTTGAAGGTTTTGACAATTGAAGTTTTCATAATTGAACTGTTTAAGGTATTTACAATTGAAGCTGTTGAAGGTTTTGACAATTAAAGCTGTTGAAGGTTTTGACAATTGAAGTTTTCATAATTGAACTGTTTAAGGTATTTAGAATTGAAGCTGTTGAAAGTTTTGACAATTGAAACTATTGAAGTTTTCATAATTGAACTGTTAAGGTATTTAGAATTGAAACTATTGAAGTTTTCACAGTTGAACTGTTTAAGGTATTTAGAATTGAAATTGTTCAAGGTATTTGCACTTGAAGCTGCTGTAGATATCTACAATTGAAGCTATTGAAGGTATTTACAATTGAAGCTGTTGAAGGTTTTGACAATTGAAACTATTGAAGTTTTCATAATTGAACTGTCTATGGAATTTAGAATTGAAATTGTTCAAGGTATTTACACTTGAAACTGCTGTAGATATCTACAATTGAAGCTGTTGAAGGTATTTAAAATTGAAGCTGTTGAAGGTTTTGACAATTGAAGCTGTTGAAGGTTTTGACAATTGAAACTGTTTAAGGTATTTAAAATTGAAAATTTTCAAGATATTTACACTTGAAGCTGCTGTAGATATCTACAATTGAAGCTGCTCTAGATATCTACAATTGAAGCTATTGAAGGTATTTACAATTGAAGTTGTTGAAGGTTTTGACAATTGAAACTATTGAAGTTTTCATAATTGAACTGTCTAAGGAATTTAGAATTGAAATTGTTCAAGGTATTTACACTTGAAGCTTCCGTAGATATCTACAACTTGAAGCTGCTGTAGATATCTACAACTTGAAGCTGCTGTAGATATCTACAATTGAAGGTATTGAAGGTATGTTCAATTGAAACTCGTCAAAGTATTTATAATCAAAGTTTTTCAAGATATTCACAATTGAAGCTATATTGAAAGCATTTAAAATTGAAGCTTTTGAAGATTTTTAGAATTCAAGCTGTTGAAGATATTTACAATTGAAGCTATTGAAGTTATTCACAATTAAAGCTGTGGAAGATATTTCAAATTGAAGCTTTTGAAGCTATTTACAATTGAATCCATTCAAAATATTTGCAAGTGATGTTATTGATTGTGTTTACAATTGAATCTGTTGAAGATATTTGTAATTGAGGCTGTCGAAGGTATTTACAATTGTAGCTGTTAAAGGTATTCACAATTGAAACTCTTGAATTTATTCAGAATTGAAGCGCGTAGGAATTTCGTGCCATGTAGATGGTATCACCATACAATTGTGTGTGAATGAATCCGTCAGATTTCTCAGAACTGCGTCCAAATTGGAATCGAAGCGACTTCTGGGGAAAATGGCTCCTTCCAATCAAAACCAGTGTGTTCTATGGCAAAATGTTCAAGATTGTCGTTTCTATGTTCACTTCGTGGATCAACAAGCTGGAAGGTATCGCATAACCTCTTGTAGATTATACAGAGTATATAAAAATTCAGTCTAAGACTATTGAAACCGCTGGGAAGGTTCACCACTGATAAGTCATACTCTTTGAATTTTTAATAATTACAGTATAAGTGAGAGAGAAGGCTGTAGAAATAGATTTTAAATATATATTTTTAAAATTAGTTCTTTGAATATAGTTCTAATTTTCAGCGATAGAGAAGATTATAAGTGTTATTGAGGATATGTTATACCTATATTATACATTTATACTTAATTCTGCAGCGACGATTAATGGGTGTAAATAAGGTCTACAGTAGAAGTCTTCCTTGAGAGATCTAGGCCTCAAAACATGGGTAAATCCAGTTTCTTCTATAGATAGTTTCTGATAAGAGATTGTATCATGTTAAGCGAAATAATGAGAAGTCTTTCACCCGAATCTCAGAGAGACCACTTCTAGAAATACCAGGTTTATCTATGTTTTAATCGGTCTCTCGTGGAAGTTTCTAGTCTATGTGGTTCTGGCCTTTCAATCAAACAAGAAGACCTAGGCAAGTTCTACTTGGACCCAATCCAACCGGGAGGCTAGAGAAGGAAGGTGTGAAAGTAGGTGAAGTTAGCCGGACCTGCCTGGGGCTTAGAGATCGGTCGACCTGGGTCCTCACAGCGGATTTGTTGTTTCATTCCCCTGGCCCTTGCAGTCACCACGGAACATTTCAAAAATAATTACTCTCATTACAATTTCCTTAAGTTTCGTATGAATGTATATACAGTAAAACCTCCATAAGAGGACACTCACGCTATAATACACCTCTCTATAAAGGGCAGTTTTCATTGCCAAAAATACCATTTTTACTATTTAGCAACTTTCCGGGAAAAGGAAACCTCTCCCTAAAAGACACTTTGGCTCTGCAACTAGGTGTCCTTTACAGAGAGGTTCTACTGTAATAAGAAATTCAGTTTTTTTTACGCATCTGATTCTTTTCGAAATAAAACAATTTTCTATATACTTTCCTTACTGCAATGATAAAGTATTGGGAGGGCCAGACTCAATAATGGTGAACCCCTGAAAAGAATAATTAATAGAACAAAAGGTTATATAACAAACTGATAAAATATAAGATACACATCTTAAACCAGTGAATATTGTATCTTCAACATGAACAAATGGGAAGAGGACTAGTGAACTTGGTTAAAAAGAAAGAAAATAATTTTACTAAGCTTCTATAAATATATATATTGCAAGTAGGAGGCCATAAAAAGAAAAAAAACAAAACTGGAAGCCATTAATTGATTTCTGGAACGATGTAAGGAGCTGTGTGAAGACGGGAAAGGTGGACATGAAACACAAGAGATAATCATGGACCACAGGATAATGGCAACCATCGAAGAGATACAGGAGAGCGACGAGATCAGATTACAGGAGAGCTGACAGAATGGATCAAAGCCAAGGGACCATTTCTATCGAGTAGTACCAAAGTCACACTGAGTGGTACTTCCAGGTCTTCAGACCAACAGCACCCCTTCTCCATGATGTCTTCTCTCAACACCATAGGAGAGTCCATAGAAAGACTCTTGAAGGCCTTAACATCAGGGGACCCTATTTGTGAGATCCAAGAACACGGCAATGACCAGAAGTCAAGATTGTAATTGTTAAAATACACACACAAAAAAAAACTTTATTAAGACATACAGGTCTTACAGAGGATTCTCCTTGGGGTTACAAGACGGAGAAACCTATGAAAGTGGGAAATATACAAAGGGGTAAAAATGGAGAAAGATTATATTCACATGGTAAATATATACAGATTATCATTTGAATAATCCTATGGAAAATAAGAATATGGATTTGGAAAAAAAAATGGAAATATGGATGGGAGAAGTGGAGAGCGAAAAGAGGAAAGAAAACAGGTATTTACATATGGAACATACATATAATGGAACAAGTCAATTTAAGCTCTTCTGCTCACACAGCACAGGTGGACCATGGCTTTTTTCAAGAAATCTTTTTGAGATTTTCCAGGAAAATCCGAGTGTTCAGAGTTGTAAGGGTAATTGTTAATATATGTTTCATGTTATTATTTTGATTGTTGTAAAAACGAATGTGTAAATAGATCATTGAATACACTTTTATTTAGAGAAATACAATATTTTTGAAAAACTAAGTGTGTGTTATCATTCTTTTTGAGCAGAGACCACACTGAGAGCACCAGAGAGAACATGAATTAGGTGTTGAAGAGATGTAGGTACACTGCCATAGACAATAAATTGTTGGAGAACCAGGAGGGGAACTCGGAGAACAGGAGGGGAACGACCCTGAACAGGAAACCCGGGAAATTACCGAATAATAGTGTAGATAGAGATGAGAATTTTCATCGTAACTTGACAAAACACAGTTAAATAGCACTCCTAGAAAAATAAAGCTGTATGAAATCATGAAAAATAAAAAATAGTAGTAGTAATAGAGTAGTAATCTCTAGTAAAAAAAAAACAAAGTACAATCTTTCTGTCGCGGAGATAAATCCCGATATGGCTGTACCACGGAGAAAACTTGCCCTGTAAGAAGAAGTTGAAGACTCCTGAAATAACTTTGACGAGTTTTAAAAGACTTGTAAAAGAGACAGGTTTATTGTAACACCTGGTAGCGCGCTCTCCACTAGCCACGATCTCTTATGTCGGCACAGACAGCATATCCTTTTATAAAGGCACAAATAAAAAGAAAAAATACAAACATCTATTTACATATATAGAATAAAGCAAAGTATATTTTTACATATTGGAGTATTATTTTTCAACACTTTCTATTTATCTCAATAAGATTAAAGAGAAAGAGGGCAATGCCACTTGTGTGAATGGCTTATAACTAGCAACAAGAACTAAGCAGTTTAGTATAATTTAAGTAGTAATTTCCAGTAAAACAAAGTACAATCTACAAATAAAAGCCTTTTTTAAGACATTCCGTCTTATACAGACTTCTGTTATAAATGAATCTAAAAAGAAATGAGAAGCAGGGGAAGAAATTGAATCCTCGCTCAGAAAAGAGGGGAAAAAAAAGGTTGAAGGAGATTTTAGATAAAAAGAGAAAACAATCTTCCTATTTATCTCAATAGGATTAAAGAGAAAGGGCAATGTCCCTTGTGTGAATGGCTTATAACTATTAAAAAGAACTAAGCAATTTTTTGGGGGGTCGGTGGAAGGATGGTCTAAACCGTTGGTTTTCTACCGCAACGACCCGGTTTCGATTCCCGCATTTGGCACTTTTTTTCTGTTAAAAAAAAAATGCTCCAATGGCCCCCGATTCTTGCAAAAGTCCAACCCCACCAGCGAGTGCAAGTAACCAAACGGGGCTCTGGCACATTTGTAAGTGCAAAGTCGAACTGCTTTTCACATGTGTAGACATGTGGTGCACTTACAGTAAAAGCAGTCGTCTACTTCTACCCAACATGATTATCATGGCCTGTTCCATGTGTACTAGGGATAAGCAAAAAAAAAAAAAACTAAACAGTTTAGTATCATTTCAGTAGTAATTTCCAGTAAAACAAAAAGTACAATCTTCCTATTTATCTCAATAGGATTAGAGAGAAAGAGGGCAATGCCCCTTATAACTATTAACAAAAACACCAATCAGTTTAGTATCATTAAACTATATAATAACGACCGCTGTTACAAAAAGACACCCCAGTACTTGTGGTACCTAATATTGACCAACCTGGACATTGGGAGGAGGGGCAAAAAAGGCCAATGTTTCCATTAGAAAAACAACAACCAATTTGTGACATTTATCAATAAATGGGAAAGGAATGGGATTGTTTTTTACATTGAACAAAGGCAGGAGTGATGTATCTCTGACGGGGTGAGGAAAGGTTACATCCGTCCCGGCAGACAAAAGGGACAAGGCAAATTAAGAAAGAAGGACAGGAGATTTATAACTGCCCGCCACCGCCGACTGTAAAGCTGTCGCCGAGTGATATTTACGGCAATGGGCCGAGCGTGGGAAAGTGTTGTTTGTTTATCTCGGTGGGGGGTTCTAGCTGGATCATACACCTCGCCCACAATGGCTACACTTGTAGCTAAAATTGAATAAAAAGATAGAGAGTATTGTCGAATTATATTGACAAATATTTGCATTTTTAAAATCTTATCTCAGATTTTAGTGGGAAGGATTTTGTTATCGTTTGATAGTGAACCAATCTCTCCCGCCTTCTCATTGGACGAATGTGGCCATGTTTGTATATATATATATAAGGGGGATATTGTATTGCGAGGGAGATTTTAGACCATTCTCTAATGGCCAATTTGTCGAGTATAAAAGTTAAGTATTGCGAGGGGGGTCGAGAGGAGTGTGGTGGATTATCGTGTGGAGACGCTTAAAGTGTTCTCTGCGTGCCTTATCCTTGTCCTCGCATACCTGTGTAACCCCGGCCCGATCCCTACCAACGCAACAATAAAGATAAGTACATATATTATAATTTTACATTATGATGCATTAGCGCGCCATCTGTTATCAAAATTTGAAACTATTATAGACGCGTATGATTCTTTTTCAAAAATAAACAATTTATATTGCCCTTACTGCAATGGAAAAATTAATGGAAGGGCCTGGCTCATCAGTGGTGAACACTCCCAGGGTTTAACAAGTTTAACCTACCATACCGCTGTTATATAGAATTTTTCTATCTTCCCTTTTTTTTTTAACATTTTACATATTTACAAAAAAACCTCGGTGATCAAGAGGTAATAGTAGTCTGTGGTTAGCTAGCTGTCACTTTTTAATGTTACTACTCTTCCAATTTGAGTTTCTATCTGAATCCTACATTTACCTGGAAAATTGAGTCAATTTGAATTGCCTGAAGACATTATGTGTATAACTATATCTATGGGGGTTGGTGATACACATCGTAGACAACCAGGGGTCGAATCCCACATGTGGCCCCCAATTCTGCCACAGGGCTAACCCTGCAGTGAAAACAAGTAACCTTGCATTTCCCTAATGAGATTACTTTTTAAGAAAGGAGGATTTGATAATGTCGATCATTTTAGGGTTGGAGAGACTATGACAATTTAAACAGTAGGTTACGAAGGATTCTATTTTTATTCTGATAAAATAGAGGGCTGTTTGTATCCAAATATAGTTGATCCACTTTGCCGCAGTGGGGGGGCCCGAGTCCGACTTCCAAGTCGTTCCGCCAAGAGATCAACACCACAGAGGTCCGTACGTCTGACCTCACGGACAATACAGCAGCTACTGGACATGCCTCTCAAATTTTAATGACCGATATGTCCTCACTTCTTTTTTCTAGTTTTAATTCATTTTGTCTCCTCTCTAATTGTAAATACGCTGCTGTATCACCTCATAAGCATAAATAAATAGTTTAAATCGTTATCAGGGCTTTCAGTCTAAAGGCCTTTATTATTAAATGAACTAAATATATTGGGAGAGGGGGTATATGATAGTTTGCTGTAAGCACTAAACACTTGTATTCGCTATGGAATTTTCCTTTTTTTTATTGAAAATATATTATTTAGTAAATAATAAGATACGAATGTTTTTCACACATAAAACAAACTTCTACTGTCCTTACTGCGATGAAAAACATATTGGAAGGGCTTGGCTCATCAGTGGTAAACCCTTGCAACGGTTTCACCAATTCAATCTACCATACCAGCTTCTTAGAGCTCTAATACTGTATTGGACGATTCTGCTTATAAATGCTACAGTGAAGGGTGGAATCCCAGAAATGGTATTCATGAAAACTATGGACAAAAGTTTTAAGGACAATGGAATTACATCGAGCAATGCTCTTCCGCAAACAATAAGGACAAGGCCAGTTAGGCACAAATCAATATAAAGCAATTACGTGCCGTCTATATATGGGAAAATAAAACATTAAGACACGAATGTTTCTTTTACCTCTAAATCACATATAGATTATTTGTTTTACACAACGAGTCACTACTTCTGAACTGGATATCATACTCGCGGTCTATTACGAAGAAGAAACGGAGCACCTCCTCGGGCTACTCACGCCTGAAGACAAGATTCTTCTCGACAAATTCTTCGACATTATCATCAAACATGTTCCGAACATGAACTCCCCAAATGGCAGGGATCTGTCTAGATTCAAGGCGGCTTTAAGCTCCTGATCCGGACGTGCCCTCGGAGAGGGCTACGTCGATTGTATATATCTCTCTTCATTCCTACCATTATTATTACCTTATAACTAACTCCCTTTGAGTGTAAAGATTGACGAGATGTCAATAAAGTTGTTTAATTGTAAAAAAAAAAAAAAAATTGTCACTACTTCTGAACTTTATCCTTTCCGTTATATTGGCATTCATTCCGTTATCGTTTCACCACAATTGTCGAGAGGTCGTTTTTAATTTCTCTGTAGATGCCTAGATCGTATTCGTATAGTTTGTAGTTGGGCAGGTTTGAGGGTAGACAATTGACAATTAAAATAATTTTATTGATATCTTGTCAATACATGCAAAGTACACAGTCTGTACTATTAAAAAAAAAAAGATAATATGGCGTATATACACTATGTACAATAAATATGGCGCCTCTGCCAGCTCTGCAGAGTTTGGTGGAGAATCGCCAGTGGGTCTCCAGCGACACCACGCATTTCGTAGGTATACGTAGGTTTGAGGGTAGATCTCCAGTCTAGAGGTTAACAAGAAAACTATTCATAGTGATAACCCAATATGTTTTAATATATAGTAGTAATGAATAGTAATAATTATAGTAATAAAAATAAGAGCTTATCGCATCTTTTTATTTTTGTGAGATTGCATGCCCGAGGAAGCGCCCTAGGAGAATTAACTTAAGAGCTATGCGTCTAGAAAATTCATGCTATGAGAATAATTGCCGGTTCTAAATAAAAATGTTTGTCTTTTATCTCCACTCAATCATATCAGGGTATCTAGCTTGTAGAGCTTGTTGATGGTGTCTTCTGGGGATGAGTAGATCTCATCAAAGAAGATTTGACATCCATAATGATTGGGTAATGTTAATGCATCTGCTTTTGTCATTTAGACTGGGATAAATACTCAGTAGCAGGCTGATTTAGCTACAATATGGAATGGTCGCCTCTGACATGAAGAACAGACGCCTTGTGCAGCCATTCCTAACATGGAGTACAGATGCTGCTGAGAGAAAAAAACTATAAAATATATCTTAGAAAAAATAATTCTATTCGTCTTTCCCAAGGCATTGAGCCTATAGTGTGGAGTGTATGGAGAACACACACTAGTTATATAAACTTATAATGAAGTTTTGTGCTCCAATAGAGTTACATCGAGTGTTCTATAAAGATAGCGTTGATTTGCCTCACGGAAATAAATGAAGCGGCGCTTAGAGAAATAACCAACGCGCATAAATTATTAAATATTCTCTTTAAATATTAAATAAATTACTTCAAAGCGCGGATCTATTTGAGAAAACAATGAAAATAAGAAGAAAAAGGTGTGATAAAAGCCTTCCTATAGACAAACACAAACACGCACCTTTGATGATTTTCTTCAATTTGATGTTCAGGTGGTGTAGAGGAAAGTTCCAATAACTCATGAAGGAACTTGCTGGCACTTGTCCAAACATGTTTGGACATCTTGAAAGAAGTGGGTTGACAGACGAAGAGGTTGTCGCGAGGTTTCTAGAAAGAGGTGTCCTTTGTTTTCTGCCGTAGTTAATACGGGTTGAAGTTTACTCCTCAACATAGAATGGGATAAAACCAAAAATCCGCTTTTTAACTAATCAATTTTATTAGAGAACGTGTTTCTAGAATCTTGTTTGTCACTTACACAACCGTTTACTATTTATTACCAAACAGAAAGTTTCCCTGTGCCACAATACAAAATAGTGGATAAATCGACATTTAACAAATGGTTGATCGAATAGGTGGTATATATTGCTGATAGATGTTTAGAATTAATGTTTAACTAAGCAATTATTATTATTTATTTTTTTTTGCAAAAGGTTCGATTCAAATTACTTTTTGTGCTGGTAAACATGATCTTATTTTTATTATCAAAAAGGAATGCTCAAAGAAGATTCACAATAACAGTATTTTAAGGAATAAAATTGCTGTTTTGTATTCAGTGAAGCCAGATTTCGATTGAAACATCTGCAAATACATGCATAAAGATGGCTGAATCTGTCACAAAGATGTATTCAATCTCTGAGTAAGGTACTGATGAGGCGTCAAACATTCGTTTCTTAATTCAGGTTAGGAATAAATGTTTGGCTGTCACCCTGGAGACCGCGCTGTCTGACAACGAGGTAGATCCGGGGCTAATTTGGGCGCTGCCGTTTCTGGACGGCGAATCCGGTCTATCCAGGCAGACTTCCTTAAGTGTTCCACGCACAGTGATCCTAATTCCATATTACACACATACACTCTGTATTTGATTTATAACTATAACTCTCTCACTATATACGAAGGTGTGTTCAAAAAGTATCGCGACTTTTGTGTTTTTTTAAAAATTATTTATTTATTCATGAATACCTATTTTGTCCCCTTCGAAGTAATCCCCATGAGATATTATACACTTGTGCCAACGGGTTTTCCAATCTTCGAAGCACTTCAAAAAATCATTAAAAAAAAACAATGGTTGCCTGTAAAGTCGGTTTTACGGGCGAAGATTTAACGTGACAACGGTAGAATATTTATTGATATGAATATAATTAAATTGCACAATAGGAACAAGGAATTGAATGAAAATAAGAATTGCCCAAATTTTAACTATAGAAATATATTTTTAAATTAAATTTTATTGCCCTCTATCGTTAAAATTTTACACAAATAAATTTACTGGCAATGCGTTTCTTTTAAATCTCTACAGACCTTACTGCAATGATATGATTTAATGAATGAGAGGGCTTGGCTCATCAGTAGTGAACCCTCTCAGCGGTTTCGCCAAATTAATCTCTAGACCGCTCTACTATTGTATTGGACTGGTTTTGTTATATACCCTGCATTTTCTATGGAAGGCAGCTAAATGGTGTTTACAGACCTATAAGCTTATGTCCATAGTTCACTAAACACCATTTAGCTGCCTTCCATAGAAAATGCAGGGTATATAACAAAACCAGTCCAATACAATAGTAGAGCGGTCTAGAGATTAATTTGGCGAAACCGCTGAGAGGGTTCACTACTGATGAGCCAAGCCCTCTCATTCAATAAATCATATCATTGCAGTAAGGTCTGTAGAGATTTAAAAGAAACGCATTGCCAGTAAATTTATTTGTGTAAAATTTTAGAAATATATTTTGTTTACTAAAACATTGTACATGTAAACTTAAACTTAACTAATTCCTATTTGAGTGATTTTGTTGAGGATAGGACGATGATAGGAGAAATATGAAATGAAAGGAAGTGTTTCTGCTGTAATGTGTCTTGCGAAAGTCAAGTCGATAGTTGTTCCTTTTAACGTAGTTGACTTAGAAACGTTTGATAGGCAATCAAGATTATACGTATTTTTCATGAAATTAAGAAACGAGTTGTCAGGCTTTACGTTTTTGTTAAAATCACCACACAGAAGAATCGGTATACTAGAATCAATTTGCACGAACGGTGGCACGTACTGGCTGTTGTGAATGTACGGACCGAGTCCTTGCCATAGTAACTGCTAGCTCGGCAACCCTGGAGCTCTGACGTCACTACCTGTGGATGTAACCCAGGTGAGGCCGCGTGGCCACGAGACTTATTCTTTTCTCTTTTTCCCCATGTTTACTTTTAATCTATATTTATTCCTTTTACCTTGTAGTTAATTAAAGTATAATTAACGTTGAGCGCTGTGTGTAATCAATTGGAATACAACAAAGATTATGAGACTGAAGACGCGCAAGGCTTAAAACGTGAAATTGAAGAAGCGCAAGACCTAAAACGTCATACTGAAGAAGCGCAAGGCCTAAAACGTGAGTAAACAAATTTCCTTTGATTACTTGGACCATCCTTTTTTTCTACTTACCAAATATTTTGTAAAATGGCAAACACAACGATTACAAAATTAAATGGTGCTAATTACTCCAGCTGGAGCTTCCAGATGAAACTCGTTCTAATCGAAAACGATTTGTGGAGTTTGATCAATCCAGGAGAGGATAAGCCTGACCCTAGTGACCTTGTTGCAACAAAACTTTTTTTGTCGCGGGAGGGTAAGGCGTTTGCAAAAATTTGCCTCGGGATTAATGATGAGCAACAATTGCATGTTCATCATTTGAATACTCCAAAAGAGGTCTGGGAGGAACTGGAAAAATTATACGCACCAAAGGATAGTAGATATCGAGCCGTACAACTAAGAAGGCAGTTATATGGCGAAAGGTTGACTCAGCACAGCAATATGGAAGGGTATATGGGGAAGTTAAACTACATTGTAAACGAACTGGCCCAAATTGGCGACAAAATTGATGATGGCGATTTGGCTATGGTTCTTTTGGGTGGATTACCAGAGGATTGGGACATCGTTGTCTCAACCATATGTAACTTGCCTGATTCAGACTTCACGACCGCCACAGTTAAAAGACGGCTGTTGGCAGAAGCAGCAAGGCGTTCGTCTAATCTACCAAAAGATGTGGGTGCCATGGTCGTTAATGCCTCTTCGAAGCCCATTGAAACAGAAAAACAATTTAAAGCAAAGGTTGTTTGTTTCAAATGTGGAGGTAAAGGCCATTATGCAAGGGAATGCAGGAAAAAAGGAAAGAATGAACAAAGACCAAAGAGGTTTGACCAAAACAAAGGCGTAAATATGTCGGCAATGTGCAACACTTTGTTTGGAGCTACCGCCGAGACCTGGATCATAGATTCTGGAGCGACGCACCATATGACTCCCAAGAGAGATTACTTCACATGTCTGAAAGAGTGCACAAGCAATATGAGTTCCATCACTATTGCGAATGGCTCTTCTATAGAAGCATGTGGTATCGGTACTGTCAGTGCCATTATTGTTGGACACAAGGGAGATGCCAGCAATATGATTGCCCAGAACACCTTGTATGTTCCAGATATGCGTCACAGTGTTCTGTCTGTACGCCAAATGATAGAAAACGGTAGAAAAGTTGTCTTCAAAAGGAGTGGTTGCCACATTATGGACATGAAAGGAAAACCCTTGATAGAGGGAAAGAAGTTGGGTAGACTTTACTACGTCCAGACTACTCCATCCTCTCCGATAGATCAGAATGATCATGTTTCTCTTGCATCTGAATGCAAGGAAGAGCTTACACTGGAACTTTGGCACAAAAGGCTGATGCATGTAAATGCATATACGATAGCAAAGATGGCCAAGAACCAAAGCGTAAGAGGACTTAATTGCAGCCCGGCAAAGCCAGAAAAGTGCGAAGACTGCTTGATCGGCAAGTCTTACCGTCTGCCATTCCTTCAACACTCACACAAGGAGGAAAAAGAAATCATGCCGTTGGACTTGGTGCATGCGGATTTGATGGGTCCACTTGACGTATTGAGCTGGGGAGGAGCCAAGTACGTCTTAACCATCATTGATGAATCTACGAGATATACAAGTGTATTTTTCCTGAAAAATAAAGGCGAAACCCTGGGAAAAGTCAAAGAGTGGATTCAAGAATCTGAGAAACAAACCAGCCGGAAACTAAAACGAATACGTACGGATAATGGCTTGGAATTTTGTTCCAAAGAATGGGACACTTTCTGCACGAGCGTCGGAATAGTTCATGAACACACTATGACGTATACACCTCAACAGAATGGTGTGGCAGAAAGAATGAATAGGACACTCCTAGATCTTGTCAGGAGCACTATATCTGGAAGTGGTCTGCCAAAGGCTTCCTGGGCGGAGCTGACTTACACCGCAGCCTATGTCAGAAACAGAGTTCTCAACAATCACAATGGTGAAAGTACGCCATATGAACTGTGGACAGGGAACAAGTCTAGTCTTAAACACCTAAGAGCTATTGGCTGTCAAGTATTTGTCCATATTCCAAGACAAGTCCGTAAATCCAAACTCGAAAGAAGAGCTGTCAAAGGTAACCTTGTTGGATATGCACTCAGAGGACGTGGCTACAGAGTGTGGATTCCTGAGATGAAGAAAGTGGTGGAATCTCGGGACTGTGTCTTCAAAGAGAGTGATGTATCGAGGAACGACAGCAACCGGGAGGAGCTTCCATCAGTTGAACACTACAGCTATGGGACTCAACGGGAGATTGTAGAGTATCCAGTGTCTTTATTAGATCAAGAAGACGTGACACCTACAGAAGAGGACAGCCATAATGAAGATACTGTAAAGCCTTCTCCTACTCGATCTCATCCAATGATCCTAAGGAACCAGAGAAATGCTCAGAACTCAATTGAACTCCTCAGTACTGAAGCAAATAAGGGGAGAAACCTACACGAACTTCATCGTTCGAGACTCTTAAGCGGCGAAGTGATCCATGAATAGGAGGTCACTTCGAGGGAGGAGATTGCTAGCTCGGCAACCCTGGAGCTCTGACGTCACTACCTGTGGATGTAACCCAGGTGAGGCCGCGTGGCCACGAGACTTATTCTTTTCTCTTTTTCCCCATGTTTACTTTTAATCTATATTTATTCCTTTTACCTTGTAGTTAATTAAAGTATAATTAACGTTGAGCGCTGTGTGTAATCAATTGGAATACAACAGTAACATTCCAATATCCTGCATACTAGCTCCTGGATGAATATATACAGCACCGAGTATAAACTTGAAGCTAGTATTAGCGGCGAAGCAAGTAACTTCAGTCATGCACATGTCACCCTTGGTTTTAATGACACGAGTTACGTCTGTAATCGCAACTTGGAACACTTCCGCCGTAGATGTCGATGATAATTTACGATAGATCGCCACTCCACCAGCCGCGTTGGTATCTGAGTTAGGTCGATTATTTTCCCTGGATACGCACTCATAACCCTTGATTGGAGTTGGTTCACAAGTGTCGCGCATCCACGTTTCAGTCAATACTAAATAGTCTGATCGTGGTATCACTGTATCTGTTTCAATGTCCGCGGCATGGGCACTTAAACTTTGACAGTTGATGTTCTGGCGGTAGAGGTGGTGTGTGGAACAACGAAAGGTACTGCAGACGTTGACGGCACGATATCCTCCGTCTCCATTGAAGTACTGGAAGTTGAAGGCACCGTTTCCATTGTTTTGAGAGTGGTGATTCCTGTTGAACATTTGAAATTGAATGGATGAATTTTTAATTTTAAAGAATCAATTTGAAAATCAAAACACTTATTCAGATCGAAGGTTCAAATTTTTGCTAAATAAATTTGAAATTAAATAAAATTTGTAATTGTAAATGATGAAGTTGAAAATTAAAACATTTACTTATATTAGATGTTAAAATTCTTGCTCAACACAGTTTAAATAAAGTTTTCTTATATCTGCCACTTTTTCTTAATATTTGTAATTTTAAATAATCAATTCGAAAATCAAAACATTTATTCAGATCGAAGGTTCAAATTTTTGCTAAATAAATTTGAAACTATTTAAAATTTGTAAAATAATAATTAATTAATTAATTAATTTTAAACTAATAATTTACTTAACACTATCAACATTTATCAATAGTATGACATAACCTATAAACTCAGTTTCTCAACTTTTGTGTCAATCTAACAATTAATCAATCAATCATAGTTTACGATAATGAAATATCAATGTACAATTATTTACCTTTATTGTTGTAGTTGTTGTAAATGACGAATCTAAGCACTCCACATTTTCACTACAGACACAGCTGACGATACTTTAACCACACGTGTGAACTTGTATTATGACGCTTTCTTGTTTTTCCAACGCCAAGAACGTTCGAGAAAGACAAAGACAGAGACAAGCATGCGCCGATTCAATGCGCCTAATTCTCTTGCGCTGCGCGCGCAGCACTCTCGTTCGGTGACTCATCGTAACGTTACCGGGCGTTACACTTTTTCATAAGTGACTCCCAGCCGCAACCTAATTTAAGACGTTGTCACGTCAAAAAATCTTTTTCAGCTCCTCCTTCGATGCCGTCTTTATCTCGTCAAGCGTAGCGTAACATCGTCCTTTCATGGGCCTCTTCAGTTTAGGGAACAAGAAAAAGTCACAGGGGGCCAGATCTGGGGAATACGGTGGCTGCGCGGCATCATTAGTGTGTTGTTTTTGGCCAAAAAGTCGCGCACAAGCAACGATGTGTGAGCAGGGGCGTTATCGTGGTGCAAAAGCCAATTTTTATTCTTCCACAAATCCGGGCGTTTCTGGCGGATTGCTTCTCGCAAATTGCGCATAACTTGCAGGTAATATTCCTTATTGATCGTTCTACCCTGTGGCAAGAACTCATGATGCACCACGCCCCTGCAATCGAAGAAAACTGTCAGCAAGACTTTCACATTCGACCGAACTTGGCGCGCTTTTTTCGGTCTTGGTTCGTGCGGCAGCTTCCATTGAGATGATTGAGCTTTGGTTTCCACGTCATAACCATAAACCCACGCTTCGTCACCAGTTATGACCCTCTGGAGCAAATTTGGGTCGTCGCGGACAGAGTCCAACATCTCATTAGCAATGTTCATGCGATGCTGTTTTTGGTCGCAATTGAGCAATTTTGGTACGAATTTCGCGGCGACCCGTCTCATGCCCAAATCATTGATAAAAATCGAATGGCACGAGCCAATCGATATGTTTAGGTCCTCAGCAAATTCTCTAACGGTGATTCGACGATTGGCCAATATCATTTTCTCCACTTCATTAATTTTTTCGTCTGTTGTTGAAGTGCTCGGGCGTCCGGCACGCTCTTCGTCGTTCACATCTTCTCGGCCTTCTGAGAACATTTTGTACCACCGATAAACGTTGCTTCGGTCCAAGGTAGTTTCTCCGTATGCCACAGTCAACATTCGGAATGCATCCGCGCACTTAATTTCGTTTTTCACACAAAATTTGATACAGGTTCTTTGATCCATTTTTTTAAATAGGTAAAAATCGAAGACGATCCAAAACACCTGCAAGTAAAGCAGCTGTCAACAATTAAGTGAACATTCAAAATGGCCGAGCTTGTCGGCATAAGTGAGAGACATGAGTACCAACATAAAGCCACAAAAAGATCGAAATTCGAATATACGTAACCCGCGAAAATTCAAAAGTCGCGATACCTTTTGAACACACCTCGGTATACTCATGGACAAAACTTAAGGAAGTGATAAATCTGACGTCGCCGGCCGTCTGATTTTATTTTTAAGTAGACAAAAGCAATTTTGTTCACACTTGGTTATCTCGTGTGTCTTTAATAAAGATCACTGTGATATTTTTCAGAGTTATTGTCTGAATATCGATATACATGCTAATGATACAACTTCCTGATGTTCATGAGTGTATATTATATAGAGAGTAGATTTCACCAAAGAACAATTTGAGAATTTTGTGGCAGCTAGGTTCTCTGAGTGAAGTCTGTGCCCCATAAAATGTGAAACCTACAAAAATAACAAGACCGATCTATAGAGCATGATTTATCATGACACTTAAATGTAATTCTCTAGGCGAATGAAACGATAAACGTCAAGGTGTTGTCGGTAGCCTTTTTACCTGAATGTAGATAAAAACAATACTTCGGTGAAAACTTCATTGATTTATCAATACATTTAAAATAAGTTTTTATCCTCAAAAGTAGTCGTCCCCCATTGTATCTCTACACCATCTCCCAGTCAGTGCGTGTATCTTCCTGCAGAGATACATTTTTGGAAAGTTCCCTTAAGTAGTTTTGCACCGTTTTATCTATCTCTTGGACCTCACACACAATTCCATGATGTACTTCATATATACAACATAAAGTTGTGGGAGTATGATATTCATGTACCAGAAGAGGCACCTCTCTTTTTAATTTTGCATAAGAACGATAGCACTGTGCATTACCCTAGTAAAAAAAACGTTACTAGTAATTTGAGTCAAAAGGCGATCCATTAATTAAGATTATATAAAAGGGCGTACCTGGATCTGTAAAGAAAAAAAAATTTTCTCAAAATATTTCGAGAGATTGCTCCCTCTTTATCAATTTATTGCACAGTGAATTTAATTTACAAATTATTGTAGATCATATGAAAACAAGTTTGTCATTGGTCAAAAACAATTATTGATAATATTACATTAAAAAAATATATAATAATAATAATACAATAAAATATTATGAAAATTAAAGGCCTTTTAGAATGCAGTATTTTATAAAATGTTTTTGAAACAAAATGTAAGGAAACAAAAATAAGAAACAAATGAAGTTGACTGCGATTATTATATAAAAACATATTAAGTTAAAAGATACACATAAGGTTCGGGGATCTCTTCATTCTCGTTACATGTAATGATGAAGAATGAGCTAAAACACCACATTTGGCAAATTAAAACAAAATACACAGGTTAGTTTTTGTTTAAATTTGCTATAACTGTTGTTGTGGCTCATCCTTCATCATCAATAGTAAAGGTTTTTACTAAGGTGATGCACTGTGTCATCCTTCTGTTGAACCATTAAAGAATGAAGTGTCTCTTTTGGTACACTTCCTATATGAATAAACGAAAGAAAAAATAAAAGATAAAAAGATCAGGTGTTGAAATCAATATTAAAAATGGCATATCTTGACCAGGAGCACATGTGCTTTACAGAAGGCAGAGCGCCATCTGGTGGAACAGAAATCAACTAAACATTGATTTAGCTTGTTCCCTGATATTTGGCCAACCCAATTTCTTGATAAATCAAGAAAAGCCATCCACTTCCTATATATGTGTGTTATATAAATCCATGATTTAATGTTGTCTCATCCCCAAAAGTCAATCTGACCTTCAGGTAGAACTCAATCGGATACATCAGCTCGCCTTCCTGTGATAAAGACTCAGCTGTGAAGCCTGCTTCGGGCATTGTGAGAATCAAAAACAAGGAATTCGAAGGAAAAATACCCATAATTATTTATATCTAAGACAAAAAGATAAAACCCTACATACTATGTTCTTAAAACTGAAAAGACTCGGTGCATATACAGAACAATGGTCTTTTTAGTTGAGTATCTGTGTTCGAAGCTAATATATAGATGTACAGTTTTACAAGCACTCTGTAGTTTAGCTAATCACCTCAAATACCTTTTAACACAGTGGACTGTAGAAAAAGAATGAAAACACAGTAGTTGTTTGGTAGATTCAACTAGGAAAACTGCTTGGTAAATTTGTACATATATATGATGAGGGTCAAAATAATGGTTTCCAGGTTGGCTTTCTGTCTGAATTTTCCAAAACTAGTGGTGTAGCTTATTCTTTAACACACACACACACAAACCTTTATTAAGACACACTGTTCTTACAAAGGATTCTCCTTGGGGTTACAAGACGGAGAAACCTATGAAAGTGGGAAATATACAAAGGGGTAAAAATGGAGAAAGATTATATACACATGATAAATATATACGGATTATTATTTGAATGATCCTATGGAAAATAAGAATATGGATTTGGAAATATGGATGGAAGAAGTGGAGAGCGAAAAGAGGAAAAAACAGGTATTTACATATGGAACATACATATAATGGAACAGTCGATTTAAGCTCTTCTGCTCACACAGCACAGGTGGACCATGGCTTTTTTCAAGAAATCTTTAAGAGATTTTCCAGGAAAATCCGAGTGTTCAGAGTTTTAGGGTAAACACCGTTTTATTGCTTATTCTTTAACACATTACTAGTAAAGTTTACTACTAGAGTGATGCATAGTGCCATTGTTCTGATGAATAATTAAAGTGAGAGTTGTCCCTCTAAGTACATGTATTGAGATGATCCAAGTCATTGGTTTAGTAGTTGTCCAAAGTCGGCCAAGATGAGTGACAAAGTAGCGTCCAATAATTCTAATCACCGGGTGAAAAGTCCAATTTGAGAGAGTTACATTTAGATAAAGGAAGAATTGAAATACTTAAAGTGTGAAATGTAATGACAAGAATATGTAAAATAAGAAACTTCAAACAACAACTCAACCAAAGTTGCGGACCACGCGGGAGAAAAAAATCGAAGAAGTTCCTAAAAGTTTGCTCCGGAGTTCGCGGAAGTCCGGACCACACCTGGCTGGAGTTTCCATGCCGACGGACTTCGATCCCGGGACGTTTCGCGCCTCGCTGCAACATTGAGGTCTCCCATGTAATACTGCCTCTTCACGGGTAAACATTGATCTCTTCTTCGGGGAAATTTCAGGAATGAATCCTTGGGCGGGTAGTATGCGATGGTGTGCTCGGTGCTGCTGCTCGGGTTCCTGGCGCTGGGGCGGATCTCGGACTTCTTCTTCTTCCCAGATGAGGACCTCGCCCAGCTGGTCCGGCAGGAGGAGGAAGTGGTCTCCAGAGCCACGCGGGACGTGGGTAAGGAGGGACAGAGCTTTGATTGCTATTGGAACATGGATATTTGATCGAGACATGAATGTATGAGAGAGCCAACTATTGATGTCCTTGAATACTGGCTTCAATATACAAGGTGGCCTATAAGTCCCGAAAACTTTTCTTAAATTAAAAGGCAAACTAGAATAAAAAACTATGGCTATTTTATATTTAAGTTAATATAGACAAACCTTTTAATTTTTTATAAAAAATAAAAGGGTTCACGACTTATGGGCCATCCTGTATAATAGCTAAACAATTTTATGCGTTGTGAGTACCGATTGTTCCAACATCCATTCAGATTTGCCTACAAGTTATAAGACTGACAACTGAACGTTTTGTATTATTTAAAGGTCACGCTTTAGCAGCCGTCTCACTTGGTTATACAAACTGCTAGCTTGTTTAAACTCCAGTATCTGGAGCAATCGATCTCTTGTCACACCGGGACCCGGATTTGTTCTCGTCAAGGTACCTTGGCGGGCGGCACTGCAATGATCAGAATGAGTCGGAAGCTATGTGAAGGAGTTATTTTCTTCGAAGCGATGGCCTATACTCAAGATATAATTCGTAATAAAATTATACATTATGTAAATGTAACAAAAATGTACATTCGATTTTCATTTGATTGATATGGTTTTGAAGTTCATTTGTTGGTTGGAAGTCGATTTGGAAAAAATAACTAAATCAACCAATGATTTATTTAATTCTTGACGTTTCAATGACTGGCTGTTACTCTCCTCGGAGTCAGTGAAGTCACGGAAAGGTCGAGGTTGAATCACTTATTGGTTGCTGTGGCTGTGTTTGATTAAGTGAACTTAGAACGCTTCACGATTTTGCGTGTCATCCTTGCGCAGGAGCCATGCTAATCTTATCTGTATCGTTCCAATTTTAGTATATGTACCGCCGAACAAGCGTGTACATAAGTGAACTTATAGATATATTATATAAAAGGGCATACCTGGATCTGTAAAAAAAAAGCAATTTTTTCTTAAAATATTTCGAGAGATTGCTCCCTCTTTATCAATTTATTGCACATTGCATTTAGTGCAATAAATTGATAAAGAGGGAGCAATCTCTCGAAATATTTTAAGAAAAAAATTGTTTTTTTTCTTTACAGATCTAGGTACGCTCTTTTATATAATCTTAATTAATGGATCGCCTTTTGACTCAAATTATAGATATATGATTCATTATAGCGCGTCTCTCTTAACTGTTATAAGAAATTTAAACTATTTTTGATAACTATGTTTCTTTTTAAAATAAAACAAATTTCTACTACACTTACAACAATAATAAAATAATAGAAGAGCCTAGCTCATCAATGGTGAACCCTCTCAGCGGTTAGGATGTCATCACGTTATTCTCCAATGGTTCTTTTATTAGAGGGTAAACATAGGGCGAGTTTCGAGTCAACTTTATTACGATTCCACGACGTATTACGGAACCTAATACGGAGCATATTATTGGAGTGACTTTGTATGCGAAACGTAGAACGTTGACTCCACTTTTAGTATTCGAGAGAAAGATGGGAAAAGTATTAATACCTTCTATGCAATGTAGAAAAAGTATTTGAATGTAATTCGTTAGAGAGCGACTGTAGTGCATATTTCTATAAAATCTTGCAAAATCTAGGGAAATTTAAAAATGCACAATTTTTTAATAAAGCGAACACTCACCCGAAAATTTTAGATGACGTACTAACGAGAAGTATTAACAAACATTTACCTAATTTGAAAAAATAGTACAAATGTGATATTGTACTGGGATAAGGTGCATAATTATGAAAAAAAAAGGCATCTCCTTATCGTGCAACTGAAAGTTGCTGATGGCTTGCGCCATCTATCGGAATAAATATCAAGAATGGGTATTTGGCCAATTCTGGAATAATTAAAAATCAACGAGAATAGTTGATATTTATTCCGATAGATGGCGCAAGCCATCAGCAACTTTCAGTTGCACGATAAGGAGATGCCTTTTTTTCCCATAATTTACCTAATTGTTTATAAAATATCGGTAAACTCTCGCAACAAGTCTCTTGATTACAAAACACCACAAGCTTTTGAGCTGTCGATCTCAGTTGTAATTACGCCCATTGGAGAGCGAGAGGTGGAAAGCTAGCGGTATTTTGTAATTGAGAAACTTATTATACTAAAGGTTTTTTTGTCAAAAGTTACTATTACGTGTTACCACACAAAAATGCAATATACTAGGGTCTAATGTAAGAGTAACTTGATACATAGAAAATCGTACACTCAAGAGTACAACACCAACAACAAAAAGGAAGTAAATAAAAACTCACAATTTGTAAAATAAAATAAAAACAGTACTTATCTTTAGTATAGCGTTGGTAGGGATCGGACTGGGATCACACCGGGATGCGAAGAGATCACCAGACCCGGAAAAACACGCAGAAAACACTTTAAGCGTCTCCATACTGGCCTCTCGCATTCCCTTAGTCTCCTATTATACCGTATACAGGCATGGACACATTCGTCCAATGAGAAGACGTGAGAGATTGGTTCACTAAAAAACGAAAACAACATTTTCCCCGCTAAAAACTGATCAGAAAAACTGCAAATGTTTGTCAATATAATTTGACATTTTGATCTTTTCAAATATATTGCAATTTTCTTTAATTTGATCAATATAAATAGAAAGATTCTATGGATGCTTGCATAGAGAAGATCGTGGGTCATCGCTAATCCCTCAGACAACAGCTATTGTGAGTAGAACATGACGTTATTGGCAACTATCCATAGGCTGAGTACCAGGGGATTAAGTAAGCATGTACAGGCAATGCTCCCATTCCTACTGAACTATTTCATCTATGCCTGACCATCAAGATTAGATCATTAAAGATTCCAAGAAGGGAGATGTCAGTAACTTTCTTGTCTAACACTTAACGGTAGCTCTGAGGAGTAATTAATATATATACAGTTAAACCTGTCTATAGCGCCCGATTTTAAACATTGAAATGTAAACATTTTACATAAAAGTGACCTGTCTATACCACTCCCTCTCTATAGCACCCTATTTTGGTGAGTCCCAAGAGGGGGCGCTATAGACAGGTTTAACTGTATTTTAAAAAATAATTGGATATAGTTTAAATATATTTGGCAAACCAAAAGACATCAAAAGCCACATTGATATTACTAAATTTTGAAGAAGAAATCTAATAAAATGGTTTCTATCTATGGAATTATCGCAGTATTCATATAAAGAGTTCGGTTTCAAGCCTTAACTTACAGGTTGAGTTATATAACATGCTGTTAGCTTCCCCACAACAGGGAGAAGATTGTTATATATAAAAAAGTCAACTTTTAGAATTGCCAGGCGCCAAGAAGGATTCTATTTATAGATTAATTTCGAGAGAGAAATTGATCAGGGCGTGGCCCCATCGTCGGGGAGCATTTCTCGAAAACAGAGATTTTGTGACTTTTATTGTGAGACAAATTTTCACAGTAGATAAAGGTGAAATATTCGGAAAACAATGTTCTTTATTCAGTACTGTCAACATCGATTTCATTAATTCAGGCCAACTACCATACCGTTACAAGTAGCACCTCTCATGAACGATTCATCTCCCTGCCCTGCAACTGTTGCAACCTGACTTCACCTCCAATAAGAGACCATCCACAAGAGAGACCAAGAATAAACACGTTTATAGTCAATTTCCCACACAGGATATTGCATAATAATAATGATAAATATACAACAACAACAAAAAGCTTCATTAAGACCTTTTAGTTTTATACAGATTCTCCAATCACACACACAGAGAAATGTAGTGTACATTCAGGAATGATAGTAATAGTACCATTAATTAGCAATGTTATTATTATTATTTTAAAAGCTAATCACATAATGGTAATGCAATTCAAGCACATGAAACCAACATCTATTAATTTTTGACACAAAGTAAAATCTCAAATATTTTCTCACAATGAGTTTCTTTTTATTACAAAACGCTAGCTTTCAAGCGATAATCGCTCTTCAACGGGCTTAATAAAATATCGACTTTATCCTACCAGAAATATTTACAAAAACAAACGCGCGCAACGTGGATATCTATGACTGAAAATTTTAAATTGTTTTTTTTTTTTTTTTAATAAAAAAAGAAACTCATTGTGAGAAAATATTTGTAATTTTAAAACTTTTTTCACAATTTTATCATGAAAAAAAGTAAAATCATAAGCTAATACAACTTTCACATTTTCATACAGGAATTTTTGATTCGCTTCTCTGTGGTTTCAATAGCGTTGGTTGTCAGAGGATAGACATCCACCTATCAAATGTAGCACATCGAAGCAATTAGGGGAAGTCGAACAAACCTTAGTAGCCAGGAAAGGAAACATTTGAACGTTAAATTCAGCTCAAAGGCAGTTCCACAGTTTACGACGCATTGAGAGAAGTTGTAAAAGGCTAAGTAGTGCTCGAGGAAAAAAAGCTATAAATATTCTATTTGGAAGATAAGTTGTCTTATTTTATAAGTTGACTTTAATTGAATCACCTTGTTTTATCCTTCTTTTTATAAATTTATATTAATTATGGTTTTTTAAGAAAAGAATTTGCTTGCATTTAAGTTTATAATACAATATAATGCAGCTTATGATTGTAGAACGGCATTTGAAAATTATCCCGCATGTGTTTCTTTTGAACGAAAAATCGAAATTTATTTAAAGGAGAAATAACGATTATTTCTAATCTTATGGATGAAGCATGAAAGGATGAATTGGGAAGAGTAATGATAAACGGAAAAATAAAAGTGTCCAGGAATGGAATCGAACCCACAGTGTTCCGCTTACCGAGCAGATGCCATGTCCACTAGGCTACCCTGGACATATTTTCCGTTCGTAAATATAAGTTTATGCCAAGCTCTTTCTTTCATTATCTGAGACATTGCCAACTAAAAATAATTCATTAAGTAAAATTGTTAAAATTTATTCGAAAATTGATTGAAAAATTAACAATACCTATCTTTTTTATTTTAAAAATCGAGCTTTTGAGAAACGGAGCTCTTATACTGGATCAACAATGTCAAATGGAGAAATACAAACTGTTTGTAAAAAACAAATGTTCACCTGCATACATGAGGGCATGCAAAACGAAATGAAAATTTTAAAAGTTCTCTAAAACTTATGAAGTTGGTTTGACATTCCATCAGACTCTACTATGGGAATAAGTGACAGCAACTTTAAGTTATTAAAAAATATATTTGACTCCGATCCACTAGGATCAAATAGAGAATACTTCCTAGGAAGCCATTCTTGCATACGAGCCTCGTATAGGCCATGCTGATCTTTTTTCTCTGTATTGTTAGAGGACGAAATATTTTAGGCTTATTACCCACTTCTTTAAGAACTCGTTGTTGAACGTCTTAAATCACATTTAAATAGAAGATCAAACAAGATTTGAACAAAAAAAAAAATTCTAATACCCATCAAGTAATTATTGAATTTAAAAAATACGATAAAAATTACATAGCTCAGGGTTCACTCACGATGGCTGTGCAATTATTACGTTTTTTTTTAATTAGTACATTTTGAATAAAAGAACGATAGCCCCCGATCGATTATAAAGTTATAAAATTATTTGATGCGGTTCACATAAGTTGTAATCAAAGGTATTTTTGAAGTAAACGAAAAAATTGCGCTACAAATTTTAAAATAAAACTACAACTTTTCGCAATAAGTTTCTTTTATTATGATATGCGCGAGCTTTCGGGCTGGAGCCCGAAAGCTCGCGCATATCATAATAAAAGAAACTTATTGCGAAAAGTTGTAGTTTTATTTTAAAAAGGTATTTTTAAATAGATACCGTTAAATTGTCACTAGAAGCATGTTCCGACGATCTGTATCCAGATGAAGATTTGGCAAAAAATAAAAATTAAATTAAAAAACTCACCATCGGTTTCAAAAATATCGAATCTGGGAAAGCATTTAGAAGTGCGTGTTCGCGATTGGCAAATCTTCTAATGGTTTTAGAATTTTATTTATTTTATTTTTTTTGCTTGTAACTTTCTAAAAAAATTCAAATTCAAATCTTAAAATTGTATATTCATACCTCCTTTAAGATCCTAAACAATCGCTGTAAAAATCAGATCTCCACTACCAATAGACTCCAAGTAGACATCGTTTATCAAAGCCAGACAAGCATGCAATTTATGTAAATAGATATTTTACACTTAATATAAGCTAAAAACTATAATATAACTTTTGTGCTTAATATACGTATATATAAAGATTGTATTATTAATCACAAAATAATAAATAGCGTGCCATTTTAAAAAATAAACACATTGGGGGCAATTATAAGAGCTGGTTTCCTCAAAATGCCTTTGTCCGGGAGACCTGTCCGGCAGGGCAGGGCACCCCGGGCGGGATGATTTCTCAATCGAGACGGACTTGGGTGGCCTTTGTCGGCCGCCGCTGGATGCATTCTAATGGCCCTCGGTGTTGAGCCCTCCTCTGGTTAGTTTAGTAACGCCGCAAGATTGATTCTCAGGGAGGGTTTGAAAAATGGGCTCTTTTTTTTTTCTGTTTGTATAATCGTCCGTGTTGATTAACTCGTTATTCAGCCCTGGTTAGATCCTGGAATGTGTGTTCCGGCCGGCTTCAGGGCGTCTGGAGGCTTGCTGCTGTTACAACTTGGTTTCTTTGTCTTCATAATTGGCTGCTCTTGTTGGAACGGTATTGTTTGAACTTGGTTATGTCTGCTTTGTTGTAACAACTCTGTTGCCTTGGTAATTGTTTGTGGTTTGGAATTGTTACTAATTGGCTGCTCTTGTTGGTCGGATATTGTTTGAACTTGGTTATGTCTGCTTTGTTGGGACAACTCTGTTACCTTGGTAATTGTTTGTGGTTTGGAATTGTTACTAATTGGCTGCTATTGTTGGAACGGTATTGTTTGAACTTGGTTATGTCTGCTTTGTTGTAACAACTCTGTTGCCTTGGTAATTGTTTGTGGTTTGGAATTGTTACTAATTGGCTGTTCTTGTTGAAACGGCATTGTTTGAACTTGGTTACGTCTGCTTTGTTGTAACAACTCTGTTGCCTTGGTAATTGTTTGTGGTTTGGAATTGTTACTAATTGACTGCTCTTGTTGGAACGGTATTGTTTGAACTTGGTTACGTCTGCTTTGTTGGGACAACTCTGTTGCCTTGGTAATTGTTTGTGGTTTGGAATTGTTACTAATTGACTGCTCTTGTTGGAACGGTATTGTTTGAACTTGGTTATGTCTGCTTTGTTGGGTTGTAACAACTCTGTTGCCTTGGTAATTGTTTGTGGTTTGGAATTGTTACTAATTGACCGCTCTTGTTGGAACGGTATTGTTTGAACTTGGTTATGTCTGCTTTGTTGGGTTGTAACAACTCTGTTGCCTTGGTAATTGTTTGTGGTTTGGAATTGTTACTAATTGACTGCTCTTGTTGGAACGGTATTGTTTGAACTTGGTTATGTCTGCTTTGTTGGGTTGTAACAACTCTGTTGCCTTGGTAATTGTTTGTGGTTTGGAATTGTTACTAATTGACCGCTCTTGTTGGAACGGTATTGTTTGAACTTGGTTATGTCTGCTTTGTTGGGACAACTCTGTTGCCTTGGTAATTGTTTGTGGTTTGGAATTGTTACTAATTGGCTGCTCTTGTTGGAACGGTATTGTTTGAACTTGGTTATGTCTGCTTTGTTAGGACAACTCTGTTGCCTTGGTAATTGTTTGTGGTTTGGAATTGTTACTAATTGGCTGCTCTTGTTGAAACGGTATTTTTTTAACTTGGTTATGTCTGCTTTGTTAGGACAGCTCTGTTGCCTTGGTAATTGTTTGTGGTTTGGAATTGTTACTAATTGACCGCTCTTGTTGGAACGGTATTGTTTGAACTTGGTTATGTCTGCTTTGTTGGGACAGCTCTGTTGCCTTGGTAATTGTTTGTGGTTTGGAATTGTTACTAATTGACTGCTCTTGTTGGAACGGTATTGTTTGAACTTGGTTATGTCTGCTTTGTTGGGACAACTCTGTTGCCTTGGTAATTGTTTGTGGTTTTGAATTGTTACTAATTGGCTGCTCTTGTTGAAACGGTATTGTTTGAACTTGGTTATGTCTGCTTTGTTGGGACAACTCTGTTGCCTTGGTAATTGTTTGTGGTTTGGAATTGTTACTAATTGGCTGCTCTTGTTGAAACGGTATTGTTTGAACTTGGTTATGTCTGCTTTGTTGGGACAACTCTGTTGCCTTGGTAATTGTTTGTGGTTTTGAATTGTTACTAATTGGCTGCTCTTGTTGGAACGGTATTGTTTGAACTTGGTTATGTCTGCTTTGTTGGGACAACTCTGTTGCCTTGGTAATTGTTTGTGGTTTGGAATTGTTACTAATTGGCTGCTCTTGTTGGAACGGTATTGTTTGAACTTGGTTATGTCTGCTTTGTTAGGACAACTCTGTTGCCTTGGTAATTGTTTGTGGTTTGGAATTGTTACTAATTGGCTGCTCTTGTTGAAACGGTATTTTTTTAACTTGGTTATGTCTGCTTTGTTGGGACAACTCTGTTGCCTTGGTAATTGTTTGTGGTTTTGAATTGTTACTAATTGGCTGCTCTTGTTGAAACGGTATTGTTTGAACTTGGTTATGTCTGCTTTGTTGGGACAACTCTGTTGCCTTGGTAATTGTTTGTGGTTTGGAATTGTTACTAATTGGCTGCTCTTGTTGAAACGGTATTGTTTGAACTTGGTTATGTCTGCTTTGTTGGGACAACTCTGTTGCCTTGGTAATTGTTTGTGGTTTTGAATTGTTACTAATTGGCTGCTCTTGTTGGAACGGTATTGTTTGAACTTGGTTATGTCTGCTTTGTTAGGACAACTCTGTTGCCATGGTAATTGTTTGTGGTTTGGAATTGTTACTAATTGACTGCTCTTGTTGATCGGATATTGTTTGAACTTGGTTATGTCTGCTTTGTTGGGACAACTCTGTTGCCTTGGTAATTGTTTGTGGTTTTGAATTGTTACTAATTGACTGCTCTTGTTGGAACGGTATTGTTTGAACTTGGTTATGTCTGCTTTGTTAGGACAACTCTGTTGCCATGGTAATTGTTTGTGGTTTGGAATTGTTACTAATTGGCTGTTCTTGTTGGAACGGTATTGTTTAAACTTGGTTATGTCTGCTTTGTTAGGACAACTCTGTTGCCATGGTAATTGTTTGTGGTTTGGAATTATTACCAATTGACTGCTCTTGTTGATCGGATATTGTTTGAACTTGGTTATGTCTGCTTTGTTAGGACAACTCTGTTACCTTGGTAATTGTTTGTGGTTTGGAATTGTTACTAATTGACCGCTCTTGTTGGAACGGTATTGTTTGAACTTGGTTATGTCTGCTTTGTTGGGACAACTCTGTTGCCTTGGTAATTGTTTGTGGTTTGGAATTGTTACTAATTGACTGCTCTTGTTGGAACGGTATTGTTTGAACTTGGTTACGTCTGCTTTGTTGGGACAACTCTGTTGCCTTGGTAATTGTTTGTGGTTTGAAATTGTTACTAATTGACTGCTCTTGTTGGAACGGTATTGTTTGAACTTGGTTATGTCTGCTTTGTTAAGACAACTCTGTTGCCTTGGTAATTGTTTGTGGTTTGGAATTGTTACTAATTGACTGCTCTTGTTGGAACGGTATTGTTTGAACTTGGTTATGTCTGCTTTGTTGGGTTGTAACAACTCTGTTGCCTTGGTAATTGTTTGTGGTTTGGAATTGTTACTAATTGACCGCTCTTGTTGGAACGGTATTGTTTGAACTTGGTTATGTCTGCTTTGTTGGGTTGTAACAACTCTGTTGCCTTGGTAATTGTTTGTGGTTTGGAATTGTTACTAATTGACTGCTCTTGTTGGAACGGTATTGTTTGAACTTGGTTATGTCTGCTTTGTTGGGTTGTAACAACTCTGTTGCCTTGGTAATTGTTTGTGGTTTGGAATTGTTACTAATTGACCGCTCTTGTTGGAACGGTATTGTTTGAACTTGGTTATGTCTGCTTTGTTGGGACAACTCTGTTGCCTTGGTAATTGTTTGTGGTTTGGAATTGTTACTAATTGGCTGCTCTTGTTGGAACGGTATTGTTTGAACTTGGTTATGTCTGCTTTGTTAGGACAACTCTGTTGCCTTGGTAATTGTTTGTGGTTTGGAATTGTTACTAATTGGCTGCTCTTGTTGAAACGGTATTTTTTTAACTTGGTTATGTCTGCTTTGTTGGGACAACTCTGTTGCCTTGGTAATTGTTTGTGGTTTGGAATTGTTACTAATTGGCTGCTCTTGTTGAAACGGTATTGTTTGAACTTGGTTATGTCTGCTTTGTTGGGACAGCTCTGTTGCCTTGGTAATTGTTTGTGGTTTTGAATTGTTACTAATTGGCTGCTCTTGTTGAAACGGTATTGTTTGAACTTGGTTATGTCTGCTTTGTTGGGACAACTCTGTTGCCTTGGTAATTGTTTGTGGTTTGGAATTGTTACTAATTGGCTGCTCTTGTTGAAACGGTATTGTTTGAACTTGGTTATGTCTGCTTTGTTAGGACAACTCTGTTGCCATGGTAATTGTTTGTGGTTTGGAATTGTTACTAATTGGCTGTTCTTGTTGGAACGGTATTGTTTGAACTTGGTTATGTCTGCTTTGTTAGGACAACTCTGTTGCCATGGTAATTGTTTGTGGTTTGGAATTATTACCAATTGACTGCTCTTGTTGATCGGATATTGTTTGAACTTGGTTATGTCTGCTTTGTTAGGACAACTCTGTTGCCATGGTAATTGTTTGTGGTTTGGAATTGTTACTAATTGGCTGCTCTTGTTGAAACGGTATTGTTTGAACTTGGTTATGTCTGCTTTGTTGTAACAACTCTGTTGCCATGGTAATTGTTTGTGGTTTTGAATTGTTACTAATTGACTGCTCTTGTTGGAACGGTATTGTTTGAACTTGGTTACGTCTGCTTTGTTAGGACAACTCTGTTGCCTTGGTAATTGTTTGTGGTTTGAAATTGTTACTAATTGGCTGTTCTTGTTGGAACGGTATTGTTTGAACTTGGTTATGTCTGCTTTGTTGTAACAACTCTGTTGCCATGGTAATTGTTTGTGGTTTTGAATTGTTACTAATTGACTGCTCTTGTTGGAACGGTATTGTTTGAACTTGGTTATGCCTGCTTTGTTAGGACAACTCTGTTGCCTTGGTAATTGTTTGTGGTTTGAAATTGTTACTAATTGGCTGTTCTTGTTGGAACGGTATTGTTTGAACTTGGTTATGTCTGCTTTGTTGGGACAACTCTGTTGCCTTGGTAATTGTTTGTGGTTTTGAATTGTTACTAATTGGCTGCTCTTGTTGGAACGGTATTGTTTGAACTTGGTTATGTCTGCTTTGTTAGGACAACTCTGTTGCCATGGTAATTGTTTGTGGTTTGGAATTGTTACTAATTGACTGCTCTTGTTGATCGGATATTGTTTGAACTTGGTTATGTCTGCTTTGTTGGGACAACTCTGTTGCCTTGGTAATTGTTTGTGGTTTTGAATTGTTACTAATTGACTGCTCTTGTTGGAACGGTATTGTTTGAACTTGGTTATGTCTGCTTTGTTGGGAAAACTCTGTTGCCTTGGTAATTGTTTGTGGTTTGGAATTGTTACTAATTGACTGCTCTTGTTGATCGGATATTGTTTGAACTTGGTTATGTCTGCTTTGTTGGGACAACTCTGTTGCCTTGGTAATTGTTTGTGGTTTTGAATTGTTACTAATTGGCTGCTCTTGTTGGAACGGTATTGTTTGAACTTGGTTATGTCTGCTTTGTTAGGACAACTCTGTTGCCATGGTAATTGTTTGTGGTTTGGAATTGTTACTAATTGACTGCTCTTGTTGATCGGATATTGTTTGAACTTGGTTATGTCTGCTTTGTTGGGACAACTCTGTTGCCTTGGTAATTGTTTGTGGTTTTGAATTGTTACTAATTGACTGCTCTTGTTGGAACGGTATTGTTTGAACTTGGTTATGTCTGCTTTGTTGGGAAAACTCTGTTGCCTTGGTAATTGTTTGTGGTTTGGAATTGTTACTAATTGACTGCTCTTGTTGATCGGATATTGTTTGAACTTGGTTATGTCTGCTTTGTTGTAACAACTCTGTTGCCTTGGTAATTGTTTGTGGTTTTGAATTGTTACTAATTGACTGCTCTTGTTGGAACGGTATTGTTTGAACTTGGTTATGTCTGCTTTGTTGGGACAACTCTGTTGCCTTGGTAATTGTTTGTGGTTTGGAATTGTTTTTAATTGGCAGTTCTTGTTGGAACGGTATTGTTTGAACTTGGTTATGTCTGCTTTGTTGTAACAACTCTGTTGCCTTGGTAATTGTTTGTGGTTTGGAGTTGTTACTAATTGGCTGCTCTTGTTGCACGGTATTGTTTGGACTTGGTTATGTCTGCTTTGTTGTAACAACTCTGTTGCCATGGTAATTGTTTGTGGTTTTGAATTGTTACTAATTGACTGCTCTTGTTGGAACGGTATTGTTTGAACTTGGTTATGCCTGCTTTGTTAGGACAACTCTGTTGCCTTGGTAATTGTTTGTGGTTTGAAATTGTTACTAATTGGCTGTTCTTGTTGGAACGGTATTGTTTGAACTTGGTTATGTCTGCTTTGTTAGGACAACTCTGTTGCCTTGGTAATTGTTTGTGGTTTGGAATTGTTACTAATTGGCTGCTCTTGTTGAAACGGTATTTTTTTAACTTGGTTATGTCTGCTTTGTTGGGACAACTCTGTTGCCATGGTAATTGTTTGTGGTTTGGAATTGTTACTAATTGACTGCTCTTGTTTATCGGATATTGTTTGAACTTGGTTATGTCTGCTTTGTTGGGACAACTCTGTTGCCTTGGTAATTGTTTGTGGTTTTGAATTGTTACTAATTGACTGCTCTTGTTGGAACGGTATTGTTTGAACTTGGTTATGTCTGCTTTGTTAGGACAACTCTGTTGCCTTGGTAATTGTTTGTGGTTTGGAATTGTTACTAATTGGCAGTTCTTGTTGGAACGGTATTGTTTGAACTTGGTTATGTCTGCTTTGTTAAGACAACTCTGTTGCCTTGGTAATTGTTTATGGTTTGGAATTGTTACTAATTGGCTGCTCTTGTTGAAACGGTATTTTTTTAACTTGGTTATGTCTGCTTTGTTGGGACAACTCTGTTGCCTTGGTAATTGTTTGTGGTTTTGAATTGTTACTAATTGACTGCTCTTGTTGGAACGGTATTGTTTGAACTTGGTTATGCCTGCTTTGTTAGGACAGCTCTGTTGCCTTGGTAATTGTTTGTGGTTTGGAATTGTTACTAATTGACTGCTCTTGTTGATCGGATATTGTTTGAACTTGGTTATGTCTGCTTTGTTGGGACAGCTCTGTTGCCATGGTAATTGTTTGTGGTTTGGAATTGTTACTAATTGACTGCTCTTGTTTATCGGATATTGTTTGAACTTGGTTATGTCTGCTTTGTTGGGACAACTCTGTTGCCTTGGTAATTGTTTGTGGTTTTGAATTGTTACTAATTGACTGCTCTTGTTGGAACGGTATTGTTTGAACTTGGTTATGTCTGCTTTGTTAGGACAACTCTGTTGCCTTGGTAATTGTTTGTGGTTTGGAATTGTTACTAATTGGCAGTTCTTGTTGGAACGGTATTGTTTGAACTTGGTTATGTCTGCTTTGTTAAGACAACTCTGTTGCCTTGGTAATTGTTTATGGTTTGGAATTGTTACTAATTGGCTGCTCTTGTTGAAACGGTATTTTTTTAACTTGGTTATGTCTGCTTTGTTGGGACAACTCTGTTGCCTTGGTAATTGTTTGTGGTTTTGAATTGTTACTAATTGACTGCTCTTGTTGGAACGGTATTGTTTGAACTTGGTTATGCCTGCTTTGTTAGGACAGCTCTGTTGCCTTGGTAATTGTTTGTGGTTTGGAATTACTACTAATTGGCTGTTCTTGTTGGAACGGTATTTTTTGAACTTGGTTATGTCTGCTTTGTTAGGACAACTCTGTTGCCATGGTAATTGTTTGTGGTTTGGAATTGTTACTAATTGGCTGTTCTTGTTGGAACGGTATTGTTAGAACTCGGTTATGTCTGCTTTGTTGTAACAACTCTGTTGCCTTGGTAATTGTTTGTAGTTTGGAATTGTTACTAATTGATTGTTCTTGTTGGAACGGTATTGTTTGAACTTGGTTATGTCTGCTTTGTTGGGACAACTCTGTTGCCTTGGTAATTGTTTGTGGTTTGGAATTGCTACTAATTGGCTGCTCTTGTTGGAACGGTATTGTTTAGACTTGGTTACGTCTGCTTTGTTGTAACAACTCTGTTGCCATGGTAATTGTTTGTGGTTTGGAATTGTTACTAATTGACCGCTCTAGTTTTAAACGGTATTGTTTGAACTTGGTTATGTCTGCTTTGTTGTAACAACCCTGTTGCCTTGGTAATTGTTTGTGGTTTGGAATTGTTACTAATTGACTGCTCTGTTAATTATTGTAACTTATTGTCTCAACTTTATATTTAATTTCTTGAAGCTTTGAATCATTATGAATTGTTTTTAAGGTGATTGGAGTAACCTTTTTTGTATTTGAAGTTGTTTCAACATCCTGTAATTTAGGGTTAGATATAATTGTTCTAATATTTGGCTTTTTAAAGTTGTTTTAGATTGGTGTAATTTCTTATAGCTTTGTGTTTCTACAAGTTTACTGCCTCGAATAATTATTGTACCTTATTATATACCTTTAAACTTGGCTTTGTGTTAATTAGCTTTGTATTGTTACACATTGGTTCGAATAAGTCATTCTTATCACTTCATTGTCTTGACAATTGAAAATTAAAATAATATTATTGACATCTTGTCAATACATACAGAGTGCACAGTCTGCAAAATTAAAAAAAAAGATAATATGCATTATATACGCTATGTACAATGAATATGGCGCCTTTGCCACCGCTGCAGAGTTTGGTGGAGAATCGCCAGTGGGTCTCCAGCGACACCACGCATTTCTCGATCTACGAAGATTTCATTGTTTTGAATAAGTAATTGTTACCACACTTTTTATCTTTTTCAGTTATTTCTAGAATATTTTTGTGGTGTTTTAAATAAGTCGAACATGCATAATTCGAGAGCAAAGGAACAAAAAAAAAAATTCGAATTATTCAAAAATTCGAATTAAAAACGGAAATTCTATTTATAGGAAATTCTGGGGACCAAGATAAATATTAGAATTAAAGATGTTAGAACTATATGGAAGTTATATTGTATTAAAATTACATTTATTTGTAGAGTGAATAATCACAATAATTGTGTTGTTTGTTATATATAATTGTTTTTCTTTTTATAACTAATCGAATTTGTAGAATTAGTGAAGCTGCATTCCTTTTACTTCCTCCGAATAAGTAATTGGATCTGATTTAATGATTTTGTGCGTACAGTAGACTCTCCTATAACGCGAGTTTTTACAATGCGATTTCATACAACGCGATAAAAAAAATTGCGACAAATTTATTTATACAACGCGAATTTTCGTATAACGCGTTATAAAATAAAATGCGGAAATTTCCTTATTGATAACTGTACAATACATTTGCATATAAAATAATATAACATTTAGTTTTGTTTTAGTATATAATTATTTTTCCTATATACATCATTTTATACAATACATTTTTATATGATATTTGTCACTAACAATTTACCCTAACAGCATTCGCGTTATACAAGTTTTATTTCGTACAACGCGAATTCCTATAACGCGATTTCATACAACACGGAACACATTAATCGCGTTATAGGAGAGTTTACTTTATATACAACTTTAGTATTTATACATTTGTTAAAACTTTGTCAAAATAAGTTTGTTTGTTGTAGAACAAGACGATTAGACTTTTATATTTCATATTTAATACATTCTTATATCACACGTTTTTAAAATGATCATGAAATAACTATAAGTAAATTTCAATCTTACCTCATAGACAAAACTTAAGGAACGTTTTACCATTTAGCATGTATATTGGGATTCAGACAATAATTCTTCAAAAATTATTACACTGACCTTTATTGAAGAAACACGAGATAATCAAGTGTGAACTAAATTGCCTCTGGCTCCTTAAGGAGAAGACTGGCGACATCAAAGAATTTTCACTTCCTCAAGTTCATATTGTTTAGTGTCAGCAAAAATAGAGGCCCATGTATTCCCCGTCAAAACAGACGATAAAACTACGCGTCGTCTATTGACCGTCACTGCAAACTCAGCAGACCTGGGTCGTTGACGAAGCCATAACACTAACAGCCCGTCCGATAGTTTTCAGAGACTGTCAATAGAAGGCACACTTTGATTTAGCGTCTATTTTAACGAAAGAGATGGCCTTTCTTATAAATCAATAATCCCCCGGCACAATGTACATCTATATTTTTGCGGTATTCTACTGTCCTAAAGGCTTATGTCCATAAATTGCCTGAATACATTTCTAAGATAGCATTTATAAGCAGAATCATCCAATACATTATTAGAGGTCTAATAAGCGGTCTGGTAGATTAAATTGGAAAAACCGCTTAGAGGGTTCACCTCTGATGAGCCAGGCCCTCCTATTATTTTATTATTGCAGTAAGGTCAGCATAAAATTGTTACTTTTCAAAAATAATTCATACCCGTCAAAAATAGTTCGGATTTCTTTAAACAATTTTTACAACAACAAGGATCATAATGAAACATTACAAATGAATGACAATACATCCAGATGGCACAAGAGAACCTACAGGACATGTAACAACTATCCTGTTGTGGAACTAGCACCTACCCACATATTCTCATGCCCAGCAATGGCCGCAGCCTTGCAGAAAATTGACGTGGACCCAGAACAGCAGCTTTAACACACCCAAGATAGTGGACATTGCAACTGCTGTGATAGAGATGCATAGGGACATTTGAGGATCTTCATTGGACACAACAACAACAGAAAATTGACATGGACCCAGAACAGCAGCTTTACACACACAAGATAGAGAACATTGCAACTTCTGTGATAGAGATGTATGGAGGCATCTGAGGCTCTTCATTGGACACAACAACAACAGAAAATTAACATGGACCCAGAACAGCAGCTTTAACACACCCAAGATAGTGGAAATTGCAACTGCTGTGATAGAGATGCATAGGGACATTTGAGGCTCTTCATTGGACACAACAACAACAGAAAATTGACATGGACCCAGAACAGCAGCTTTACACACACAAGATAGAGGACATTGCAACTTCTGTGATAGAGATGTATGGAGACATCTGAGGCTCTTCATTGGACACAACAACAACAGAAAATTGATGTGGACCCAGAACAGCAGCTTTAACACCCAAGATAGTGGACATTGCTGTGATAGAGATGCATGGGGACATTGAGGCTCTTCATTGGACACAACAACAACAGAAAATTGACGTGGACCCAGAACAGCAGCTTTAACACACACAAGATAGAGGACATTGCAACTGCTGTGATAGAAATGCATGGGGACATTTGAGGCTCTTCATTGGACACAACAACAACAGAAAATTGACGTGGACCCAGAACAGCCGCTTTAACACACACAAGATAGAGGACATTGCAACTGCTGTGATAGAAATGCACGGGGACATTTGAGGCTCTTCGTTGGACACAACAACAACATAAAATTGACATGGACCCAGAACAGCAGCTTTACACACACAAGATAGAGGACATTGCAACTGCTGTGATAGAGATGCATGGGGACATTTGAGGCTCTTTATTGGACACAACAACAACAGAAAATTGACATGGACCCAGAACAGCAGCTTTACACACACAAGATAGAGAACATTGCAACTTCTGTGATAGAGATGTATGGAGGCATCTGAGGCTCTTCATTGGACACAACAACAACAGAAAATTAACATGGACCCAGAACAGCAGCTTTAACACACCCAAGATAGTGGAAATTGCAACTGCTGTGATAGAGATGCATAGGGACATTTGAGGCTCTTCATTGGACACAACAACAACAGAAAATTGACATGGACCCAGAACAGCAGCTTTACACACACAAGATAGAGGACATTGCAACTTCTGTGATAGAGATGTATGGAGACATCTGAGGCTCTTCATTGGACACAACAACAACAGAAAATTGATGTGGACCCAGAACAGCAGCTTTAACACCCAAGATAGTGGACATTGCTGTGATAGAGATGCATGGGGACATTGAGGCTCTTCATTGGACACAACAACAACAGAAAATTGACGTGGACCCAGAACAGCAGCTTTAACACACACAAGATAGAGGACATTGCAACTGCTGTGATAGAAATGCATGGGGACATTTGAGGTTCTTCATTGGACACAACAACAACAGAAAATTGACGTGGACCCAGAACAGCAGCTTTAACACACACAAGGTAGAGGACATTGCAACTGCTGTGATAGAAATGCACGGGGACATTTGAGGCTCTTCGTTGGACACAACAACAACATAAAATTGACATGGACCCAGAACAGCAGCTTTACACACACAAGATAGAGGACATTGCAACTGCTGTGATAGAGATGCATGGGGACATTTGAGGCTCTTTATTGGACACAACAACAACAGAAAATTGACGTGGACCCAGAACAGCAGCTTTACACACACAAGATAGAGGACATTGCGACTGCTGTGATAGAGATGTATGGGGACATCTGAGGCTCTTCATTGGACTCAACAACAACAGAAAATTGACGTGGACCCAGAACAGCAGTTTTACACATACAAGATAGAGGACATTGCGACTGCTGTGATAGAGATGCATGGGGACATTTGAGGCTCTTCATTGGACACAACAACAACAGAAAATTGACGTGGACCCAGAACAGCAGCTTTAACACACACAAGATAGAGGACATTGCAACTGCTGTGATAGAAATGCACGGGGACATTTGAGGCTCTTCGTTGGACACAACAACAACATAAAATTGACATGGACCCAGAACAGCAGCTTTACACACACAAGATAGAGGACATTGCAACTGCTGTGATAGAAATGCACGGGGACATTTGAGGCTCTTCGTTGGACACAACAACAACATAAAATTGACATGGACCCAGAACAGCAGCTTCACACACTCAAGATAGAGGACATTGCAACTGCTGTGATAGAGATGCATAGGGACATTTGAGGCTCTTCATTGGACACAACAACAACAGAAAATTGACGTGGACCCAGAACAGCAGCTTTAACACCCAAGATAGTGGACATTGCTGTGATAGAGATGCATGGGGACATTGAGGCTCTTCATTGGACACAACAACAACAGAAAATTGACGTGGACCCAGAACAGCAGCTTCAACACACACAAGATAGAGGACATTGCAACTGCTGTGATAGAAATGCACGGGGACATTTGAGGCTCTTCGTTGGACACAACAACAACATAAAATTGACATGGACCCAGAACAGCAGCTTTACACACACAAGATAGAGGACATTGCAACTGCTGTGATAGAGATGCATGGGGACATTTGAGGCTCTTCATTGGACACAACAACAACAGAAAATTGACGTGGACCCAGAACAGCAGCTTCACACACACAAGATAGAGGACATTGCAACTGCTGTGATAGAGATGCATGGAGACATCTGAGGCTCTTCTTTGAACACGACAACAACATAAAATTGACATGGACCCAGAGCAGCAGCTTTACACACACACGAAAGAGGACATTACGACTGTTGTGATAAAAAATCTAAGGCTCTTCATTGGACACGAGAGAGAGACAAAATATCTTATAATAGATGCCACGCTAATGCATCATATAAATACAGTATATATATGTTTAGTTTTTTTGCTTATCCCTAGTACACGTGGTACAGGCCATGATAATCATGGTGGGTAGAAATAGGCGACTGCTTTTACTGTAAGTGCACCACATGACTACACATGTGAAAAGCAGTTCGACTTTGCACTTACAAATGTGTCAGAGCCCCGTTTGGTTACTTGCACTCGCTGGTGGAGTATATGTTTAGTTAAATTAAATAATTAAACAGGTTTCTGGAGATCAGTTTATTTTCATTTCATTGAAGCAGTCTCAAGATTTCGGCTATCTCTGCCCTTCTACAGGAGAACTTAACAACAAAAACAACAACAACAAAACCTTTATTAAGACACTATTGTCTTACAAGGGAATCCCCTAAAAGGTTATATATGTACATAAGTGAGGAGGAAAAGCAATTTAGAGGGGAGGGGGAGCAATCAGCCGTTGTCTGTGGAGTTGAGCACTTCTTCTCTCATTTTATCAATCGTTTTGAAAAATATGAATGGGCAATGGAATAGATAGTGGACCAAATTGTCTTGGATGCCAACATTGCAAAAGTAGCAATTTAAAGGGTCGTTGTTCCAAAATCCCGTGATATCCTCGCAGAAAAGTAGCCATAGAATACTTTGACGGGCTATAAATCGCTTAATTTTCAAAGGGAGGTTTGATAGTAAGTAGTCCTCCAGGAGAATTTAACTAAACGAATAAAACGCCGCCTGATACCAAACTATAGTTTTATTCGTTTATTCATGTTATCCCGTAGATGGTCAGAGATGGCCGAAAGCATGAGACTGCTTTAATTGACAAAAGTTACAACTTTAGTGGGTTAACACACAAAAATGGACTATAGTAGGGCCGAAATTAAATGTACCTTAATACACAGAAAAGCGTACACTCAAGAGTACAACACCAATAAGAAAAAGGAAATAAATAAGAACTAGCGATTTGTAAAATAAAATAAAAAAATACTTAGCTTTATTGTAGCGTTGGTAGGGATCGGACTGGGGTCACAGGGATGCGAAGAGAACAGCCAGACACGGAAAAATCAAGTAGAAAAACCCTTCAAGTGTCTCCACACAAATTATCCACGCTCTCTCTCACTCCCCGTATTCCCCTCGTCCCCTTTATATACAAACATGGCCACATTCGTCCAATGAGAAGGCGTGAGAAATTGGTTCACTAACAACCGAAAACAACATTCTGTTGGCTTCCGTAGGCGTTTCTTTCTGGGAAAAAGAAAGAGAGGATCCAATGAAATAATTTAGTAGCGTTTATTAGAACAAAATCATAATAGTGAACAACAAATATAACAGAGAGTACCGTCGTCTTCCGGGTATTCCTTCTACTGGGGAGCTCGGATTCTATATTCTGTGCGTTTATAATCTGTTTATCTGTGGCTCTCTGGTCGGGATGGCGCCTACATTCGGCCATTCCTGGATTTCAATCGTCCTCGATTGAACCTTGCGTTGCAGGAACGTCGTGGGTTGCGTCGGGGGGTATCTTCTACTTCTGGCTCCTCGTCCGGACTTTCTTCTGTAGCTGAGTCATCTTCTTCACTGTGCCAAGACTTCAGTTGACTGATATGGGCCGTTGTCGTGTAGAACCGTCCACTGGTTCTTTCGCTTAACTGAGTCACTCTATACGTGTCGCTTGGCAGAACCTCGGTAATTATCAAAGGTCCTCGATATTTGGGTTGTGCCTTGGTTGGTTCACCCGTCATTTTGGGTACATGCCTCATCACTACAATTTCTCCTACTTCGAATTGACCTGTATCATCTGGGGTGATGAATGCTGTCTTTAATTTTGCCTTATCGGTCAGTGGTATCTGCAGATATCCATGCGCCAGATCCAGAGTGGTGAAGAATTTCGCATTCCTTAGACCTTCCAGAAGGTCGTCTATCCTTGGTAATGGGAACTTGTCCTTAACTGTTTGAATGTTGAGTCTCCTATAATCTACCACCAGACGATGATCTCCAGTTTTCTTCCTCACAAGTAGGACGGGACTAGCGTAGGGTGATCTAGTTTCCGTGACTATTCCATTGTCCTTCCACTCTCTGACAATCTCCCTGATTGCTTCGCGTTCACTTGCAGTCGTCTTATACGGTCTCAGACAGACTGGCTTGCTTCCATCAACCTCCTTAATGTCCATCTTGGTGACATCGGTGCACCCTAATTCCTCCATGCCAAGAGCGAAACAGTCTCTATACTCGTTTACTACATCTAGGATTTCTTGTCTCTCTTTCGAAGTCAGAGAATGATTGACGTTGATGTCCTCAGGCAGTATGGGGCGCTTACGTTTCATTTGGTCTTGTCCTTCCCTCTTCTCTTCATTTTTAGTCTGAAACGAATCCTCTGCGACGTCCAGGTTAACAACAATATCATCAAGGTTCAGTAGTTCAACTCGCCCTACACATTGGTTCTTCCTTACTCTCAACTTGCCCTTGCCAGCTGAGATGATGGGTACGGTCGTCTTTCCGTCGACCACTTCCAATAGGGAATCGACACAGGCGTCATCTACTCCTGTGAACAATACATATCCGTCCTTTACCTCGTCTGTGATTGCACTTGTAAAGTTAATGGAGTCGCTCTCCAACTGAACAGTTTCGGTTGCTCTCAGTTCGATGCGACGCGACTTGATTTCTTCTTGCAGATTAGCAAACGGAAATTCGGATGAATAGCCAATATGCAAGTTTTTACCAATTCTGGCGAAGGATACGTAGGGCAGATCTGTCCATGTTCTTCCAATTAATAGGTCATAGGGTTGGGCATCATCGTTGACAATGAATACAGTGATTTCCCTTCCGACGATGCCATCAATCTCCAGGTCGACTGTCGTCTTCCCAACGGTCCTGGCAGCTGGTGCAGTCTGGTTACCGATGCCGTACAGACTAGTCGAGTCTGGTTCGATGTCGACGCTGATCCTCCTTGCGACCGATTCTCTCATTAGACAACTGCTGCTCCCGGTGTCTATCATTGCCTTCACGGTTTCCTTGTTGTCGATCTTGACATCCTTCAAATATACATCTGGCGGGACAGTCTCCAGTCCTTCGACTTCCAGGTTGGCTACTTTTAGTCCTTCTTTGGGTCTTGTGCAACTCCTTTCCTTGTGTCCCGTTTGACCGCATCCTCGGCATGTCAACGTAGTCCTGGGTGCTGGGCAGTCTCTGGCAATGTGTCCAAACTGATTGCAGTTGAAGCACTTCGGTTCTCCCTTGTCGTTTCTGATTGCACGGTTGACCATTCTCCTCAAGGTGTTAGGATACGTTTCACTGATTTCGTTCCTTGCAGCGTCTTGACCCGAAACATTCGTTCCTTGTTTAGTCTCTTTAACTTCGCTTTGGTTGGGGAATCTCGCAGATTTCTGCTGAAACGACGGTGGTATGAGGTGTTTCGCATTCCAATGCGGAGGTCCCATCTCGGTGCGAACATTTTCGTACTCGTCCAGTTTATCCGCCAACTCATCTGGGTTGTTTAACTTGGTCCAATCGTCAATGAGATGATTACGCAGCACATTTGGAACTTTTTTCTTTAGTTGGTTAGTGACGGACAAATCCTTTAGGGCGTCGAAATTTTCCACGTTCATTCCTTCGATCCATTCGTTGAAATATCCTCGCAATTCGAAAGCGAAGTCTCTCCAGGAACCCTTTTGAGATCTCTCGTGCTTCTCGAATTTTTGTCTGAATTGTTCGGGGCTCAACTTGTACCGTTTTAGGAGCAACCTTTTCACGAACCTATAATCGCCGCTTTGTTCTTCTGTTTCCCGAGCGATTAATTGAGTCATTTCGTAAGGTAGCAATCCTAGGAGGCTGAACGCCCATTGGTCTTCATCCAATCCTAGTCGCTTTGCCTGTCTTTCGAAAAGAATTAGGTAAAAACTCAAATCATTGTCCTTCGACTCGTACTTGGGCATCAGTTTACGTATCTCGTAATGTGCGTCATTGCTGGTACTTCGAGACGTATCGTTGTTTCCGCGTGTAGTCTGGATGCGCAGCTTCTCAAGCTCGAATTCCATTACCATTTGTTCTTTTCGTTCGATTCGTTCCCGATCCTCGATTCGTTCCCGTTCTATACGTTCTGCTTGCTCTGTTTGTGCTGTTTGTTCCATTCGCTCCCGTTCTGCTCGTTCTGTTTGTTCCCGTTCCTCGATCAGAGTCTCCAACAGTTGCTTTGCGAATTCTTCTTCGTAAGATTGACTATTCAGGATAAGGCGTTTTAAGTCGACGATCCTGCTCTCTGGCGGTACTACCTCGCCGAGTTCATACGCCAACTTGCTCAAATCGCATTTCCTTACTTTCGCTAAGTAAGTCATGTTTTTCAAAAGGAAAAATAAACAAGGCAAAGTTTTTTTTTTTTTAAATAAACAAATAAAACTGACTAAACCAGATACGTACTGTTTCAATTATTTCTTTCAACGAAATCAACTTTTCTTTGGTAATTTTGAGACAATACTTTTTTTTTCTTTTTTTTTTACCGCGATACTTTGCGATAATACTTTTTATTTGTTTCTTCAATTTACTTTAAAAATACTTTCTTTAGAATACTTTACTTTAAAATACTTTCTTTAGAATACTGTACTTTACTTTAAAATACTTTCTTTAAAATACTTCACTTTACTTTAAAATACTTTCTTTAAAATACTTCACTTTACTTTAAAATGCTTTCTTTAAAATACTTTCTTTAAAATACTTCACTTTAAAATACTTCACTTTACTTTAAAATGCTTACTTTAAAATACTTCACTTTACTTTAAAATGCTTACTTTAAAATACTTCACTTTACTTTAAAATACTTTCTTTAAAATACTTCACTTTAAAATACTTCGCTTTACTTTAAAATACTTTCTTTAAAATACTTCACTTTACTTTAAAATACTTTCTTTAAAATACTTCACTTTAAAATACTTCACTTTAAAATACTTCACTTTACTTTAAAATGCTTACTTTAAAATACTTCACTTTACTTTAAAATACTTTCTTTAAAATACTTCACTTTAAAATACTTTCTTATCGAGATGATTTTGCAATAATATTTTACCGAGGTGACTTGTAATAATACTTTTAGGAATAGGTAATTAAATTTCGTACATACCATGCAACTCCTCTTACGTTGATCGGTCACCGCGCCACGTCCTTCTCGTTTCCAAATTATTCCAGTGAATCTTCAATTTTCTTCAGGATATCCCACTTCTGAATTTCTGTTGGCTTCCGTAGGCGTTTCTTACTGGGAAAAAGAAAGAGAGGATCCAATGAAATAATTTAGTAGCGTTTATTAGAACAAAATCATAATAGTGAACAACAAATATAACAGAGAGTACCGTCGTCTTCCGGGTATTCCTTCTACTGGGGAGCTCGGATTCTATATTCTGTGCGTTTATAATCTGTTTATCTGTGGCTCTCTGGTCGGGATGGCGCCTACAATTCTTACTGCTAGAAAACTGATCAGAAAAAAAATGCAAATGTTTGTCAAAATAATTTGACATAATAAAATGTAAAGAAACTCATTACCAGAAACCTGTGTGTTTAATTATTTAATTTATTTCCAGGAGATTTTAAATCAATTGATATATGTTTAAGGTAATACTATTACATTTATATTATGATGCATTAGCGCTTCATCTGTTATCAAAATTCGAAACTATTATAGACGCGTATGGTTCTTTTTATAATAAAACAATTTTTACTGTCCTTACTGCTATGGAAAAATTAATGGAAGGGCCTGGCTCATCAGTGGTGAACCCTCCCAGCGGTTTTGCCAGTTTACATCGATAGAGGTGAGAGAGGGAGACTAGCCAGGGAGCTGAAAGGGAAAGGCACCCACAGCTAGGGGGGGAGAGGTCAGAGAGCTGATCCACTTTCCCCTGTGTTCCATCATTCCCATTTGTGGCGACCTCTTTCCCCCAGACAGCTTGCTGCCACATGGCCTGGCTTGATCCTCTCTTGCCGGCCAACACTTTGGGACATTATTTCTACTCTCTTGGGGCTTCCAGTAAAACTCCTCTTTAACGACCACTCTGTAGTTAGAGACCACTTGTCAGACATCCCTAGTGTTCCATCATTCCATTTGTGGCGACCTCTTTCCCCCAGACAGCTTGCTGCCACATGGCCTGGCTTGATCCTCTCTTGCTGGCTCAATACTTCGCGACACTATTTCACCTCTCTTGGGGCTTCCAGTAAAACTCCTCTTTAACGACCACACTATAGTTAGAGAACACTTGTCAGACATCCCTAGCCGTTAAAACAATGTCCTGAATAAAGACCATCATCTCAATTTTAACCAGCGACCACTAAGATTGGTTTCCAAAGTTCAATTTTTTTTGAAATTCTTAAATAGATGCTAGGACTGTTACATAGTTGTAGCTACTTTTTTTGCTTATCCCTAGTACACGTGGTACATGCCATGATAATCATGGTGGGTAGAAGTAAGCGACTGCTTTTACTGTAAGTGCAATACATGTTTACACATGTGAAAAGCAGTTCGACTTTGCATTCATAAATGTGCCAGAGCTCCAGTTTGGTTATTTGCACTTGCTGATGGGGTTGGACTTTTGCAAGAATCGGGAACCATCGGAGCATTTTTTTTAATTATAAAAAAAAAGTGTCCAATGCGGATAATCGAACCCAGTTCGTAGTGGACGAAAACCAACGGTTTAGACCATCCTTCCACCGAACTCACTGTTGTGTCTACTGTTCTTTTTCTATACTAAGACTAGTCGAATGACGTGGCGGGTTCTTCCCCAGTTTGTCCATATTTTGTAACAATTTTAAAATATTATGGTTACTTTTGAAGATCATTTGCTGGATATGAGTTTGTTTGGAAAATATATGGCTACATCAACTAATCATTTCCTGAGGAGAGTGGCTGCGAGTCATTGAAACGTCGGACATTTAACAAATAATTGGCTGATGTATGTTATTGTTATATTATCAATACATCATTGTTAAACGAAAATTGCAATTATACCGCGAATGTTTCTTTTAAACAAAAATCGAAATTTATTTTAAAGAGAAATAGCGATTATTTCTAATGGACATGGCATCTGCCCGGTAAGCGGAACACAGTGGGTTCGATTCCCATCCCTGGACACTTTTATTTTTCCGTTTGTCATTACTCTTCACAATTCATCCTATCATACTTCATCCTTAAAGTTAGAAATAATCGCTATTTCTCTTTAAAATAAATTTCGATTTTTGTTTAAAAGAAACATTCGCGGTATAATTACAATTTTCGTTTTACAATCATCAGCCGCGTTATATTGTATTTTAAACATCATTGTTATTACTAGCATTAGTAATGACATATGAAATCATTGTTATATAATAATTAGTGATAAAAGTTACTATTTGCGGGATAACACACAAAGTTACAAATTACTAGTTCCTAAATTAATAGTAAACTAACACACAGAAAAAGGTACACTCAAGAGCACCACAACAACAATAAAAAAGAGCAAAATAAAATAAAAACTCATGATTTGCTATATAAAGACAAAACATTACTTATCCTTTATTGTAGCTTTGGTAGGGATCGGACCGGGGTTACACAGGTATGCGAGGAGATCACCAGACGCGGATAAATCACGCAGAGAACACTTTAAGCGTCTCCACACGATAATCCACCACACTCCTTCTCACAATACGATAGTTCCCTTATATATACAAACATGGCCACATTCGTCCAATGAGAAAAGGCGGGAGAGATTGGTTCACTAACAAACGAAAACAACATTCTTCCCACGAAAACTGAGATAAAATAAATGTAAAATGAAAGTATTTAAAATAACGAATGTTTCTTTATACATAATACAAACTTCTACTGCCCTTACTGCGATGAAAAAATATATTGGGAGGGCTTGGCTCATCAGTGGTGAACCCTCCCAGCGGTTTCGCCAATTTAATCCACCAGACCGCTTCTCAGAGCTCTAATACTGTATTGGACGATTCTGCTTATATACGCAGCACTGAAGGATGGAATCTCAGAAATGTGGTTTTCAAGAAGGATGAATTAAATTGGCGAAACCGCTGGGAGGGTTCACCACTGATGAGCCAAGCCCTCCCAATATATTTTTTCATCGCAGTAAGGACAGTAGAAGTTTGTATTATTATAAAAGAAACATTCGTGCTTTTAAATCCTTTCATTTTATATGTATAGATGGCGCGTTATTGCTTTGTGATAAGATAAATGTGCAAATATTTGTCAATATAATTCGACATTAGAATCATTTTTATAAATACAAGGAGAGAATCTGTATATCATACGGCTAATCATACGTGTCTATAATAGTTTCGAATTTTTATAACAGATGGCGCGCTAATGTATCATAACATATGATATCATTACTATATATTTATTAGGGTCATCCTATAACTACACAAGGAGTGAATCTGTATATATATATATGGCTAAAGGTCTTAATAAAGGTATTGATTTTTATGAGTTATGAAACTTAGTCCGTTTTAACACCCAAAGTGCTGGTATTAAGATGTACAAAAATATTCTAAGAAAAATCTACTACAATATAGTGAAAACACCGGATCTAAATTGACCAAGTAAATCCATAGAGTTTTCGGCGGACAATATATTAGATACTAGAAACACACGCACAAAAGCCTTTATTAAGACACACAGGTCTTACAGAGGATTCTCCTTGGGGTTACAAGACGGAGAAACCTATGAAAGTGGGAAATAAAAAATAGAGAAATATTATATACATATGGTAAATATATACAGATTATAAGAAATAATAAAAAAATAAGAAAAAATAATTGGAAATATGGATGGGAGAAGTGGAGAGCGAAAAGAGGAAAGAAAACAGGTATTTACATATGGAACAAGTCAATTTAAGCTCTTTTGCTCACTCAGCACAGGTGGGCCATGGCTTTTTCAAAAAATCTTAAGAGATTTTCCAGGAAAATCCGAGTGTTCAGGGTTGTAAGGTAAACACCGTTTTATCAGTGTGGGGGGTTAACTTATCGTACCTGCCTAAACAAATAATTGTCCTTCTCATCAAACAGAAATTTTTGTAGATACTAGAAACAACAAAAAGGTATATCCTGACTGAGCGCACAAGAGAATTTTAGATGGCAGATATCAATATTATGGAACAAAATTTTATTATTTTTTCACATAAACAGCATATTTAGGCAAACTTGGCTTTAAATACCTATTACTTGATTTCTCAAGATGAGTCTCTGGGACCAAATTTTGGTTGTAGAAGTACAGCCTGCACCACTCTGACGAGGGCCAACAGCCCGAAACGTGTATTTGGTTAGCTTTTCTTGATTTATTAAGAAATTGAGTTGGCAAAATATCACGAAACATGTTAAATAAACGTTTGGTTTATTTTTGTTCCACTAGGTGACGCTCTGCCATCTAGAATGCTGATGTGACGTGGTCAGGATGTGTCTTTTGGACTATTGACCAACAACGTTTTCTTCTGTCAGCCACCACCTCCAAGTCTGGAAGTTTTTAGCGGATATTCTAACAAAGATCCTGCATAATGGCTGGAAGACATCGAGAGCAAGACAACAACGATGGCCAGACAATGTCATTCCCGGAGCTACATAAACGGACTTGCAAAGAAATAGGCGAAGCTCAACAGCCATCGCATATTTTCGGCCTGAAGTACATTCAAAGAGGCACTCCTGGGAGATTTCAGGAGGGCATATACGGCCAAATTCAAACTAATAATAGACCTGCAGACTAGAAATCAGGAATCCAAAGAATCAACTTTGCGATACGCTGAGGATATCTTCAACCTTTGTAACAAGGTTAACCCCAAAATGTCAACTTAAGATAATCTATACTACATGAAGACCATGCTCAACAAAAAATTTGTAGAGGAATCGACGATCCGAGGCAACAGGAACCGGACTTTGATGGAAATAGCGAAGATGATTTTTCTACTTTGGGATAGGCGTCAAAAAACTAACTCGACTGAATGGATCTCGTGCTTCTGGTGAAGGAATAAACTTAGTAATGAATCTTCAAAGGAATAAATCGACTCAACAACAGAAAGCTTTATTAAGACCTTTTAGTCTTATACAGATCCTCCAAGCAGAAATAATAGGATGCATGCAAGAAAAAAGTAATAGTACCTTAATGGAAATATGATATTCAAATACAGGAAAAATTATATAAAGACAATCAAGCTAATAGACTAGTCTGGGTAAATTGGTGAAAAATAAATTCATTATACATGGATTTACCGCGGATTTAATCGCAAATGAAGGTAAAAAACAAAAGCTAATCACAATCAATATTAAGATAATGAAATTTATACATTGTAATTAAGACAATTATGCTCATAAACAGATTTGAAAAGGTAAATCCGATGAAAATAAAAAAAAAAAGAATAAAACGATTCGAATAGTCAATAACGATTGGTTGAGGCATTAAACGGAGCCGTAGTTAGCTGTAGAGATAACCAACTCGAATATAAACTCAAAGTAAAAGTTGTGAAAGATTGAAATCTGAATTTGAAATTCGGTTAGGTCCTTGTCGTTTATTCGACTTTACATATTTACCATCATTCTTAGTACCAGGTAGAAAACAGTTGGCCAAATGGAAATCTGGTCACCTGCACCCTCTAGTCTATAAAGAGGGAGCCAAAAGCTTCCCCGTGTGCACTAGGTGCAAAACCGAAGAGGCCACACCCCAACATATACTAAAGACCTTGTCTAATTTAGACTAAAAGGATAAGTAAAAAAAAAAAACATATTTGCTTCAGTTGATACCGACCAAATATTCCCAGTTTGTTACACGATATGACGTGGAAACAGGTACGCGATGGTATGTATGACTAATTCATAGATAATTCCTCGAGTCATTTCATGAAACCTTTTTCTTATTTATATGAATTGTTTAAAATGTTTCCCTACTTATTTTTTTATCACTATGAGAAACCGGTTTCATAGCAGAAGGCAAATCTGGATATTCAACTGTATGTCTAGATGTAATACCTGTAGTCTTTGTCAAACAAAAATAACAGTCTGAAGAATTGTCTTTAGGTTCCCTCCATATCATTGGAACCGCAAAAGGCATATGACGTTCACCTTTAATCCACCCTGTAAGACGCCGAGCACACATTTCCCCACTTATGTGTTCTCCCATTTATTGCGTCATTCAAAATGGTCATCACACGAAAAGAAAGCATCAATGGTATAAAAAGGTGAATAAGGCACAACATGCTGATACACGAGATAACAGTTATCAGAATGGAAATTCTGTAATGGACGTTTATAGAACGTTATGAAGGCAGAGTTTCCACTACGTAATGCTGGGTCTCCTGGAAATACACCGTGTTACGTCATGGCGGCCTGCGTCAATCTGGTTTCCGCACTGTGACGTTGGGTCACTCGGGGATACACGGTGTTAACGGAGATACGCGGTGATAACGGAGATACACGGTGTTGACATGGATGCACATTGTTAACAGAGATACACGGTGTTACCGGAAATACACTGCGTTAACGGAGATACACGGTGTTAACGGAGATACACGGTGTTGACATGGATGCACATTGTTAACAGAGATACACGGTGTTACCGGAAATACACTGCGTTAACGGAGATACACGGTGTTAACGGAGATACACGGTGTTGACATGGATGCACATTGTTAACAGAGATACACGGTGTTACCGGAAATACACTGCGTTAACGGAGATACACGGTGTTGACATGGATGCACATTGTTAACAGAGATACACGGTGTTAACGGAGATACACGGTTTTAACATGGATACACGGTGTTAACGGAGATACACGGTTTTAACATGGATACACGGTGTTAACGGAGATACGCGGTGTTAACGGAGATACACGGTGTTGACATGGATGCACATTGTTAACAGAGATACACGGTGTTAACATGGATACACGGTGTTACCGGAAATACACGGTGTTAACGGAGATACAAGGTGTTGACATGGATGCACATTGTTAACAGAGATACACGGTGTTAACATGGATGCACATTGTTAACAGAGATACACGGTGTTGACATGGATGCACATTGTTAACAGAGATACACGGTGTTAACATGGATGCACATTGTTAACAGAGATATACGGTGTTAACGGAGATACACGGTGTTAACATGGATGCACGGTGTTAACATGGATGCACATTGTTAACAGAGATACACGGTGTTAACATGTATGCACATTGTTAACAGAGATACACGGTGTTAAAGGAGATACACGGTGTTAACATGGATGCACATTGTTAACAGAGATATACGGTGTTAACAGAGATACACGGTGTTAACATGTATGCACATTGTTAACAGAGATATACGGTGTTAACAGAGATACACGGTGTTAACATGGATGCACATTGTTAACAGAGATACACGGTGTTAACATGTATGCACATTGTTAACGGAGATACACGGTGTTGACATGGATACACGGTGTCAGCAAAGATACACGGTGTTACCGGAAATACACGGTGTTAAGAGAGGTACACAGTGTTAGCATGGATTCAAAGCGTTAACAAAGATACACGGTGTCTGCAGAGATATACGTTGTTAACAAAGATACACGGTGTTCTATCTTGATGGATGTTTGGAATGCGACAGACCAACTAGACTCTGAATCACCCCCGTGGCATGTGGGAACTATTTGTGATACACGTGGGGAATTACTTATGTTAGAAGAGAATAGAAAAACGGTATAATTAGGTAAAATAATCTCAGTGACTCGTGACATCCCCGGAATGGAATAGTTGAAGTCCGGGTCCTGGAGGAGGGACTTCCCTCGCCCGGCCTGGGATTGGAAAAAGCTCTTCACATTACAATTGAGGCGGCCATGGTGTTCAGGCAACATTGTTCTTGGATTCTCTTCAGTATATTGTTCCATGGTGTTCTTCTATTCAATATATTGTTCCATGGTGTTAATCTATTCAATATATTGTTCCTTGGTGTTCAGGCAACATCTGGAACTCCCATCGTATTTTTTATTGACCCATCGATCTTCACCCCAAATGTAGCAGCCGTTTAATCATTCCAAGATTAAATTTATTTTAAATTTGAATTTGTTCCTTCCTAAACAAATTCGTCTATGAATAACTTGAAATTGTTTATATCTCCAACTTGAAGTTGAAATATATATTATATTCAACTTTTACAACACAACACAAACACAAGCGTATATACACAATAGAAAAATCAACCTTGAACTTTCCTTCATTAGCAACGTAGATCTCAAACATGAACCAAACGACCTCCAAAACGACATTTCCCTAATCGAGAACTTCATCTGTTCGTACCGGAGGTATGCAAATGTGGTCATCCTTGGAGACTTCAATACATCACCTCTCGCCGATTTGAAGCACAAAGAATTCAAGAACAGAACAAAACTGTATTAAAAGTTTGGTATCTTCGATCTATATAGCTTTCGTTCTCTTCACCTGAATGAAGATGCATTTAGGCATATGTTTAGCGATTCGGATGCGATCAGTGCCTCACTTACTAAGCTCGGAAAGTTTGCCACATCCTGGATATGTCTGGCCTTATCTAAATAGTTGTGGCAGAGCTTGACTGTATCTTCTTGCCAGACTTCTTCTGGTCTCCAACCGAAGCCAATGTACTTCCTTTAAAGTGCCCACAATACCAGAAATCCCGATGACACTAATAATTCACCAACACCCGATTTATAACTGACAGACGTTTATTAAACTTACACATCCTTAAATACAGAATTATATTTACAAGTATGTAAATCTTCTGGCTAAATAAGCAAAAAAAGAGAGAAATTTACATAACCGGCGTTTCCATTTAGGAAAAACTGAAGAACAGGTTACTAGGCTGTAGTAATGTCACCTCTTATTCTTCAGCACTACTCTCGTACATATGTCAAAGCGTCCTTCAAGCATCGTTCCTCGAACTGACCAATCTTCTTCTTCTATCTTATCTGCACTCAATCATATAAGGTATCAAGCTTGTAGAGTTTGTTGATGGTGTGGGTGAAGTAGAACTGCCTTTGTCATTAAGACTGGAAGCACTACTCAGTGGCAGGCCGACTTAGCTCCAAAAGAAATGACTGCCTCTGACATGAGGAACAGATGCAATGTGCAGCCGCTCCTAATATGTAGTACAGACACTGCTCATCCCCTGTATCCCTGGATCAGGAACCTTTACAGGGTACTATCAGCCCAGGTTTTTTAGCGAGCTGGATACTGCTCCCCCTCCTATCTTTTTTTTATCTAGGCTTGGGCTTGGCAAAGGCGGAGTTGAACTAACCAATAATTTACACCTTGAACATTGTGAAAAATAGAGTCTGCGAAACGTACGAATTCAAAGAATATAAATGGAATTGCTACAATGCGTCTTTCATAGCCTCTTACAAGAAATACCATTCGAAACCAACAAAAATACGCAAACTACATTGACATCATTGTGTTGACGTTTTATATGATCTTGGAATTCCACCAGAAAGATAGTCAAGTACGTCAGCACATTCTCCGAACACCAACGGAGAAACCTCTATATCGGAATACAACGGAAGCAATTAGAATTACCTAAGAAGATATCAAAATCGGAAGTAAGATTCCGGTTGGATTTTAGAAGAAATGTGCTGACAACTGTGCCATGTCTATACTGACGCATATGGTAAGACGTTTTACCCGAGTACTTGAAAATAATGATAATCACATGGGTCCAAAATTGTCTAATCTCCTAGAGCCACCACCAACGGTCTCTAGCCCATAGGTACTGGTTCTGCTGCTGCCGTGAAGGGCTGCTTGGACACTTTAGTAACCATGACGTCGGCAAAAATGCGAATTATTTTCGACCATTATAGCAACAATAATGAAGGCCAACTATAAAATGTTACTTTAAAACACAATTTTAAAATGCTATCGAGGGTTATTTTAAACATGATCGTAAAATATGGTTCGAAAAAGAGATAATATATCTACTAAAGAAGAGCTGTCAGGAAACAAGAACACAACAAGAAATTTATGAAACAAAACTCTAGCAAGGTAAAACCTTTGCAGAATCTTGAAGAAATCTTTGAATCAACGGAAAAGCTTGATCTCGAAGCTATTAAAAATGTACAACTGATTTCAAATATAACGGAATGAATAGCAACGTTATTTAAAGGAACAAACTATGCAAATCTAAATTTTAAAAAATGAATTATCAGGCGTCTTCAAATTCAGTAAAGACATGGATATGTCCTGTTCCCATTGCGGTTTCTATCATCCACAACCTCAAAACGCTTCTCTCATTAACGAAAATCTTCGTTCATACTTATACAGTTTTTCCTCTCTCGCTGCCGGCATACAACGATATCCCCATGATGATCAATCACCATGATGTAGTGGAGGAGAAACCGATGTATCTAAGTTATTTTTCCTGCTTACTGTTTTTTAAAAGTTATATAGGGACAGAGCAACCATTCGAGTTAATATGGCGCTGGTTAAAATACTTTGTACTGAGGTAAGTTGGCTGTCGTTTACTTTTGAGGAAAACTTCTCTCTTTCTTCGCTAATACACTCAAAGATGTAACAAGATATTTCAATTTCTATTTTTCTCTGAAAATATGTCACATTGTATCCTCCTTACTGAATAATGTTCGTTTATGACTCAATCACTTGGCCTGATATATCGATGTTTGAAGAAAGCATCGCAAGTTTACGATAGAAAGGGAATATCTATGCTGAGAGAAGACGAATTGATAGGGAGAAAATTACCCATTGTTCATAAATACGAAGGTTGAACGAAAATATCGGAATTCTCGGAATTATATATGTTATGTAAAAATATTATGTAAAATGTTATTTTATTTTAGAATTATTATTTACAGAAAAAAAATTACTCTGTTAGATCGATTGCCAGAGGTCGCGCTTTCCCTTTAAATAACCCGTTGTTTCCCGTTGGCCGGCTCAAACCTTTTGTAAATTATGTAAATAAGCCTTTCATTTTTTATTATTACGTCTTAAGTCAGGCAGTATTTTTCTCAGGTTATATTTTAAATAGTTTTAATAAGCAAATTAAAGCAATATTGATCTTATGATTTTATTATTTTACCACAATATATCGTATCGATATATATCGTAGAAAGCAGTGATGCACCCTTCAGGATACAAATTTAGAAATGTGAAAATGAATTTACTCACATATCCCTATACACATCTCTTCCCTATCTCTAATCTCAATATCGATATAGAATTATTTCACTGAGATGTAAAACCTTGAATACCGTCCTGCTAAATGGTGGAATTTTACAGAAATTCCCAAGGTTTCCTCTACGATGTCCTGAGTGAAGCGTGGACGAAAAGTAACTTCAACACCGGCTTCCGTGAGAACATTTGTCAACATGAACAGGCAGAATGATCCCTTGGGACACTATAGGTTGCCACAAAATACTTTATAAGAAAAAATCAAAATTTAAATAATTGCTTCAAACCCCTGTCTAATTATCAACTCGTATATCAGAAAATTCGCCACTTCCTTCCATTTGAGCGTCAAGAAACCGCTATTGAAAGACGCGATTTGGTGATGAAAAACCGGCTAAAATTGCTCGGCGTTAATTGGATACGAAAAAAAAAAAACGCCAAGCTAACAATAACCAACCTGTAAAATAGGTCTAGATTTCGACAACAAGTAGACAAAAAGTAGCTAAGGAAATTACAAGGCGTAGACAAGATGTATGCAAAGAGTATACAAGGAATATGCAAAGGTATACAAGAAGTAGACAAGAAATATACAATGAATATACATATGTATACAAGGAGTAGACACAAAAATACCAGAAGTAGTCTAGAAATTTACAAAGGGTAGTCAAGATGTAAAAAAGGAGTATTTAAGAAGTATATAAGGAATATAAAGGAAATATACAAAGAGTAGCCAAGAATTATACAAGAAATGAACTATAAATACACAATATAACGTAGAGAAGGGTTTATAATACTTTCAAACATATTCAAACGTATCAAAAGAAACTCAGGTGGGGGGTCGGTGGAAGGCTGGTTAAACCGTTTGGTTTCCGACCACTACGACCCGGGTTCGATCCCCGCATTGGACACTTTTTTCTGTTTAAAAAAAAAAAAAAAAATGCTCCAATGGCCCCCCGATTCTTGCAAAAGTCCAACCCCACCAGCGAGTGCAAGTAACCAAACGGGGCTCTGGCACATTTGTAAGTGCAAAGTCGAACTGCTTTCACATGTGTAGACATGTGGTGCGCTTACAGTAAAAGCAGTCGCTAACTACCCACCATGATTATCATGGCCTGTACCACGTGTACTAGAGATAAGCAAAAAAAAAAAGAAAGAAACTCATCACTAGAAACCCAGTTGTGCATCATTTAATTAAACGTATTATTTAATGGAAATAATCGGAGCTCCAGAGGAAAATCCTTTATAACGTTATTTTAATTAATAATATCGCTTTGTGCCCTAACTAGAGGGAAATTACCTGTTTTTTTTTTTGTTGTTTTTTTTTTTTGGTATCAGAAACCTGAAGCAAAGATCTGAATAAATGATGCGCTCACAAACACGGGAACATATCGACACAATGACGCGCTCACACAGGGAACATGTCGACACAATGACGCGCTCACATACACGGGAACATGTCGACACAATGACGCGCTCACATACACGGGAACATGTCGACACAATGACGCGCTCACATACACGGGAACATGTCGACACAATGACGCGCACATACACGGGAACATGTCGACACAATGACGCGCACAAAAGAACGGGAAAATGTCGACACAATGACGCGCACAAAAGAACGAGAACATGTCGACACAATGACGCCCTCACATACACGGGAACATGTCGACACAATGACGCGCACAAAAGAACGGGAAAATGTCGACACAATGACGCGCACAAAAGAACGGGAACATGTCGACACAATGACGCGCTCACAAGAACGGGAACATGTCGACACAATGACGCGCTCACAAGAACGGGAACATGTCGACACAATGACGCGCACACAAGAACGGGAACATGTCGACACAATGACGCCCTCACATACACGGGAACATGTCGACACAATGACGCGCACAAAAGAACGGGAACATGTCGACACAATGACGCGCACACAAGAACGGGAACATGTCGCCACAATGATACATACATACACGGGAACATGTCGACACTGACGCGCTCACAAACACCGGAACATGTCGACACAATGACGCGCACAAAAGAACGGGAAAATGTCGACACAATAACGCGCACAAAAGAACGAGAACATGTCGACACAATGACGCGCACACAAGAACGGGAACATGTCGACACAATGACGCGCACACAAGAACGGGAACATGTCGCCACAATGATACATACATACACGGGAACATGTCGCCACAATGACACGCACACATTAATTAGCATAAACCGGTAGAAGTGGTTTCCTCAAGTCCTCCAATACGGTAGAACCCCCGCCTATATATCCCAATACAACAGGTGAAGTGAGAGTGACATTGAGTTGAAAACGACAGTTTCATCACCACATCCAACACGACACAAAAACTACACTCTGCCTCACTGTGCCTCGAGAAGGTCGGCTTGTTTTTGCTCACGGCGGCCACCTTGGGCTTCACCACACACTCACTATCCTTCCTCCTTGCCCACTCATTTACACTTCTGGAACACAGAAAACTGGTCATTCCGCAATGTCAACGCATTTTGTAATGTCTTTTACCGAATACTGGAATTAACTTCCAGATATACACTGAAATACCAAAATAATCGCTCTGGCATCGCACTCATTTTGCCGAGCGCATTTTACTCTTTTACACTTCTGTAATTCAGAATAATGAGGTTTCCACAATGTCAACGCATTTTGTAATGTCTTTTACTAAATGCTGAAATCATTTAAAGTTATACACTGAAAAACCTAAATAGTGGCTCTGGAATCGCACTCATTTTGCTGAGTGCATTTTCAAAATAAAATACCAAGGATGAACTTATATTTGTTACAGAAACCATAATGGCAAAGAGAGAATTCTGTAAACATCTTTAGTTCAAAAATTAAAATATGTTTGCGATAAATCATCGGAGCAGAATGGACTAATTTGGTGATCAATCAGGCAGTTTGATAACAGCCAGGTTGGCTTCAACTCCAGGAGAACAACGAGAATAGAGCTGGCACAATACGACTTGTCGATGTAGAAGTGTGGGGCCGACACCAAGTAATCCCAAATCCCTCCGCCGAGACAAAAACGTTAAACAAATAATTACGTTCTAATCACGGGGAAAATTCATCACCAACAAAAATCACAATGCTCGGGGCGGCACCATTAGGGAAGTTTTTTACTCTCATCAACCTGATTTTTATTAGTGGCCCACCTCGTTGTCGGACGGCATATGTTCCCGGGGCAGTACATGGTACTGGACAATTGTCCAAAGTTGTGCAGCTCCTGTCAAGGTAGACTAGGAAACCATCTTTCGTATTTATTTGAGATATTGTGATGAATAAAAATAGACTAAGAGCGACTAATAATGGGCTTTTTTGTTTTTCAATGCTGATTTCTTTGTGTTTTACACGTTCTTCAAGTGTCTTTCCCGTCTCTTTCAAATATAGCTAGTGAAACAGAAAGCCGTACATATGCAAAATAGGATATAGAAAATTGTATATATATATATATATTTAGTAAAAGTCAGCAAGATAATTATTCTTGATAAATTATGAAAAAGACATCTCCTGATCTTGCAACTGAAAGTTGTGCTGATGGCTTGCGATATTTGGTGGAATAAATATCAACTAATCGTTTGTTTTTGAATTATTTCAGAATTGACCAAATGCCCATCCTTGATTAATCAAGAAAAGATAACAGCGTACACGTTTGGGACTGTTTGTCCTCATCACATTTCACATTATTCTTAATAAGTTCTTTGAATAATTTCGATTTTTCTAAATAGTATTTAGTTGCCCACAATGGTTGTGTATTCATGAAGTTCTTTTGTGTAATATCTGTATGTTAAGAAGAAGGATAACTAAATATAAGTTTAAGAATGTGTTCTCTATGGATTGTCGATCAGCCATGGGATATAGAAGACGGGAAGAAACGGCATCTAATGGGTCAATATGAACAATACCTTACACTACGCCATCTCAGCACCGAACATGTTTTGGATCCTAATTACATACTCAATCATATTTACAAAAGACCCTGTAATTCTTGTCACCGTACTTATATTGTATAGACAGGAAAACATTCAAACAAAACGTGTGAAACACAGCATAAATCAATATTACAAAACAATAGATCATTATCTCTATTTGTCGGACATGCAAAATGTTAAAAAAAATCCAATATATCAAAAGATACCAAAATAATGTATCACAATATTTCTAAAA
>CP092867.1:98240472-98276629 GCA_030710605.1 Cordylochernes scorpioides
ATACTGTAGATCGAAGAGACCAAACTTTTGATACAGTTTTCTGTTCTTGAATTCGTTATGCTTCAAATCGGCGAGAGGTGATGTATTGAAGTCACCAAGGATGACCACATTTGCATACCTCCGGTACGAACAGATGAAGTTCTCGATTAGGGAAATGTCGTTTTGAAGGTCGTTTGGTTCATGTTTGAGATCTACGTTGCTAATGAAGGAAAGTTCAAGGTTGATTTTTCTATTGTGTATATACGCTTGTGCTTGTGTTGTGTTGTAAAAGAGTTGAATATAATATATATTTCAACTTCAAGTTGGAGATATAAACAATTTCAAGTTGTTCATAGACGAATTCTGTTTAGGAAGGAACAAATTCAAATTTAAAATAAATTTAATCTTGGAATGATTAAACGGCTGCTACATTTGGGGTGAAGATCGATGGGTCAATAAAAAATACGATGGGAGTACCAGATGTTGCCTGAACACCAAAGAACAATATATTGAATAGATGAACACCATGGAACAATATATTGAATAGAAGAACACCATGGAACAATATACTGAAGAGAATTCAAGAACAATGTTGCCTGAACACCATGGCCGCTTCAATTGTAATGTGAAGAGCTTTTTCCAATCCCAGGCCGGGCGAGGGAAGTCCCTCCTCCAGAACCCGGACTTCAACTATTCCATTCCGCGGATGTCACGAGTCACTGAGATTATTTTACCTAATTATACCGTTTTTCTATTCTCTTATAACATAAGTAATTCCCCACGTGTATCACAAATAGTTCCCACATGCCACGGGGGTGATTCAGAGTCTAGTTGGTCTGTCGCATTCCAAACATCCATCAATACAGAACACCGTGTATCTTTGTTAACAACGTATATCTCTGCAGACACCGTGTATCTTTGTTAACGCTTTGAATCCATGCTAACACTGTGTACCTCTCTTAACACATGTATTTCCGGTAACACCGTGTATCCATGTCAACACCGTGTATCTCCGTTAACAATGTGCATACATGTTAACACCGTGTATCTCTGTTAAGAATGTGCATCCATGTTAACACCGTGTATCTCCGTTAACACCGTGTATCTCTGTTAACAATGTGCATCCATGTTAACACCGTATATTTCTGTTAACAATGTGCATACATGTTAACACCGTGTATCTCTGTTAACACCGTATATCTCTGTTAACAATGTGCATCCATGTTAACACCGTGTATCTCCGTTAACACCGTGTATCTCTGTTAACAATGTGCATACATGTCAACACCGTATATCTCTGTTAACAATGTGCATCCATGTTAACACCGTGCATCCATGTTAACACCGTGTATCTCCGTTAACACCGTATATCTCTGTTAACAGTGTGCATCCATGTTAACACCGTGTATCTCTATTAACAATGTGCATCTATGTCAACACCGTGTATCTCTGTTAACAATGTGCATCCATGTCAACACCGTGTATCTCTGTTAACAATGTGCATCCATGTCAACACCGTGTATCACCGTTAACACCGTGTATTTCCGGTAACACCGTGTATCTCCGTTAACACCGTGTATTTCCGGTAACACCGTGTATCCATGTTAACACCGTGTATCCATGTTAACACCGTGTATATCCGTCAACACCGTGTATCTCCGTTAACACCGTGTATCCATGTTAAAACCGTGTATCTCCGTTAACACCGTGTATCTCTGTTAACAATGTGCATCCATGTCAACACCGTGTATCTCCGTTAACACCGCGTATCTCCGTTAACACCGTGTATCCATGTTAAAACCGTGTATCTCCGTTAACACCGTGTATCCATGTTAAAACCGTGTATCTCCGTTAACACCGTGTATCTCTGTTAACAATGTGCATCCATGTCAACACCGTGTATCTCCGTTAACACCGCGTATCTCCGTTAACACCGTGTATCCATGTTAAAACCGTGTATCCATGTTAAAACCGTGTATCTCCGTTAACACCGTGTATCCATGTTAAAACCGTGTATCTCTGTTAACAATGTGCATCCATGTCAACACCGTGTATCTCCGTTAACACCGCGTATCTCCGTTAACGCAGTGTATTTCCGTTAACACCGTGTATCCCCGAGTGACCCAACGTCACAGTGCGGAAACCAGATTGACGCAGGCCGCCATGACGTAACACGGTGTATTTCCAGAAGACCCAGCATTACGTAGTGGAAACTCTGCCTACATAACGTTCTATAAACGTCCATTACAGAATTTCCATTCTGATAACTGTTATCTCGTGTATCAGCATGTTGTGCCTTATTCACCTTTTTATACCATTGATGCTTTCTTTTCGTGTGATGGCCATTTTGAATGATGCAATAAATGGAAGAACACATAAGTGGGGAAATGTGTGCTCGACGTCTTACAGGGTGGATTAAAGGTGAACGTCATATGCCTTTTGCGGTTCCAATGATATGGAGGGAACCTAAAGATCATTCTTCAGACTGTTATTTTTGTTTGACAAAGACTACAGGTATTACATCTAGACATACAGTTGAATATCCAGATTTGCCTTCTGCTATGAGACTGGTTCCTCATAGTTATAAAAAAAAACAATAATAATAATCTACTTATATAATTGCCTTATTCTGTCTGCGTGAAGTTCACTGTGTGAAGTTCACGGATAGATTTTGGTCAGAATGGATAAAATAAAAAAAGTGTCAAGGGATGGGAGTCGAACCCACGACCTTCCGCTTACCGGGCAGATGCCATGACCACTAGGCTACCTAGGACAACGATAGGTTATTTTAAATTATATATAAATTAAATATTAAAACTATATATTCAAATTATTCTACTTAGCTCACGAACAGCGCCCTCTATCAAGGTTATAAATACGTTTAAAATCGAAATCTTTCAAAATTTTATTAATAATAGTTCGCTTACTAATTAGAATACTTGATCTAAATCTAAATATTTATAGACGCTCGCTCGATTTGAAGATTTATATCGTAACTAATCTGACTGTAAAGTTTGGAGCGGGACGTTACACAAGAGTGACATCCACGGCGCCAATTTATAATTGTAACGAATAGTGTTTGAATAAAACATTTAATCGGGTAAACCCGGGCGTTACCCGGGTCATTCGTCTAGTACATAAATAAGTAGGGAAACATTTTAAACAACTTCTTATAAATAAGAAAAAGGTTTCATGAATTGACTCAGGGAATTATCTACGAATTAGTCATACATACCATTGCTGACCTGTTTCCACGTCATGTCGTGTAACAAACTGGGAATATTTGGTTGGTTTCAACTAAACAAATATGTTTTTTTTTTTTTTTTACTTATCCTTTTAGTCTAAATTAGACAAGATCTTGGAGGTCGTGCTCATAAAGAAGCTCAAGAACTCTTCTTGGTTCTCTGTACAGGAATCTCTTGTCCTTTCCAATACAATTTAGTATATGTTGGGGAGTGGCCTCTTCGGTTTTGCACCTAGTGCACATGGAGAAGCTTTTGGCTCCCTCTTTATAGACTAGAGGGTGCAGGTGACCAGATTTCCATCTGGTAGCAAGCTGTCGGGGGAAAGAGGTCGCCACAAATGGAATGATGGAACACAGGGGATGTCTGACAAGTGGTCTCTAACTACAGAGTGGTCGTTAAAGAGGAATTCTACTGGAAGCCCCAAGAAAGGTGAAATAGTGTCCCAAAGTGCTGAGCCAGCAAGAGAGGATCAAGCTAGGCCATGTGGCAGCAAGCTGCCTGGGGGAAAGAGGTCGCCACAAATGGGATGATGGAACACTAGGGATGTCTGACAAGTGGTCTCTAACTACAGAGTGATCGTTAAAGAGGAATTCTACTGGAAGTCCCAAGAGAGTAGAAATAGTGTCCCAAAGTGCTGAGCCGGCAAGAGAGGATCAAGCCAGGCCATGTGGCAGCAAGCTGCCTGGGGGAAAGAGGTCGCCACAATTGGATGATGGAACACTAGGGATGTCTGATGAGTGGTCTCTAACTACAGAGTGGTCGTTAAAGGGGAATTCTATTGGGAGCCTCCAAGAGAGTAGAAATAGTGTCCCAAAGTGCTGAGCCGGCAAGAGAGGATCAAGCCAGGCCATGTGGCAGCAAGCTGTCTGGGGGAAAGAGGTCGCCACAAATGGGAATGATGGAACGCTAGGGATGTCTGACAAGTAGTCTCTAACTACAGAGTGGTCGTTAAAGAGGAATTCTACTGGAAGCCCCAAGAGAGTAGAAATAGTGTCCTAAAGTGTTGGCCGGCAAGAGAGGATCAAGCCATGCCATGTGGCAGCAAGCTGTCTGGGGGAAAGAGGTCGCCACAAATGGGAATGATGGAACACAGGGGAAAGTGGATCAGCTCTCTGACCTCTTCCCCCCTAGCTGTGGGTGCCTTTCCCTTTCAGCTCCCTGGCTAGTCTCCCTCTCTCACCGTAATATCTATCGATGTGAACTGGCGAAACCGCTGGGAGGGTTCACCACTGATGAGCCAGGCTTTTCCTTTAATTTTTCCATAGCAGTAAGCCAGTAGAAATTGTTTTATTTTAAAAAGAATCATACGCGTCTTTAATAGTTTCGTAATTTGATAACAGATGTCGCGCTAATGCATCATAATATAAATGTAATAGTATTACCTTAAACATATATCAATTGATTTGAAATCTCCTGGAAATAAATTAAATAATTAAACAGCTTTCTGGAGATCAGTTTCTTTACATTTTATTATGTCAAATTATTTTGACAAACATTTTCATTTTTTTTTCTGATCAGTTTTCTAGCAGTAAGAATGTTGTTTTCGGTTGTTAGTGAACCAATCTCTCACGCCTTCTCATTAGACGAATGTGGCCATGTCTGTATATAAAGGGGACTAGGGGAATACGGGGAGTGAGAGAGAGCGTGGATAATTTGTGTGGAGACACTTAAAGGGTTTTCTACTTGATTTTTCCGTGTCTGGCTGTTCTCTTCGCATCTCTGTGACCCCAGTCCGATCCCTACCAACGCTACAATAAAGCTAAGTACTTTTTTATTTTATTTTACAAATCGCTAGTTCTTATTTATTTCCTTTTTTTTATTGGTGTTGTACTCTTGAGTGTACGCTTTTCTGTGTATTAAGGTACATTTAATTTAGGCCCTAGCTTATTCCATTTTTGTGTGTTAACCCGCTAAAGTTGTAACTTTTGTCAATTAAAGCAATCTCAAGCTTTCGGCCATTTCTGCCCATCTACGGGAGAACATGAATAAACGAATAAAACTATAGTTTGGTATCAGGCGGCGTTTTATTCGTTTAGTTAAATTCTCCTGGAGGACTACTTACTATCAAACCTCCCTTTGAAAATTAAACGATTTATAGCCCGTCAAAGGATTCTATGGCTACTTTTCCGCGAGGATATCACGGGATTTTGGAACAACGACCCTTTAAATTGCTACTTCTGCAATGTTGGCATCCAAGACAATTTGGTCCACTATCTATTCCATTGCCCATTCAAATTTTTCAAGGCGATTGATAAAATGAGAGAAGAAGTGCTCAACTTCACAGACAACGGCTGATTGCTCCCCCTTCCCCTCTAAATTGCTTTTCCTCCCCTTACTTATGTACATATATAACCTTTTAGTGGAATCCCCTTGTAAGACAATAGTGTCTTAATAAAGGTTTTGTTGTTATTGTAAAGTTATCCTGCAGATGGGCAGAGATACCCGAAATCTTGAGACTGCTTCAATGAAATGAAAATAAACTGCTATCCAGAAACCGGTTTAATTATTTAATGTAACTAAACATATTCTCCACCAGCGAGTGCAAGTGGGCTCTGACACATTTGTAAGTGCAAAGTCGAACTGATTTTCACATGTGTAGACATGTAGTGCACTTACAGTAAAAGCAGTCGCCTACTTCTACCCACCATGATTATCATGGCCTGTACCACGTGTACTAGGGATAAGCAAAATAAACTAAGCATATATATACTGTATTTATATGATGCATTAGCGTGGCATCTATTATAAGATATTTTGTCTCTCTCTCGTGTCCAATGAAGAGCCTTAGATTTTTTTTATCACAGCAGCAGCAATGTCCACTATCTTGTGTGTGTAAAGCTGCTGTTCTGGGTCCATGTCAATTTTCTGTTGTTGTTGTGTCCAATGAAGAGCCTCAAATGTCCCCATGCATCTCTATCACAGCAGTTGCAATGTCCTCTATCTTGAGTGTGTAAAGCTGCTGTTCTGGGTCCACGTCAATTTTCTGTTGTTGTTGTGTCCAATGAAGAGCCTCAAATGTCCCCATGCATCTCTATCACAGCAATGTCCACTATCTTGGGTGTGTTAAGCTGCTGTTCTGGGTCCACGTCAATTTTCTGCAAGGCTGCGGCCATTGCTGGGCATGAGAATATGTGAGTAGGTGCTAGTTCCACAACAGGACAGTTGTTACATGTCCTGTAGGTTCTCTTGTGCCATCTGGATGTATTGTTATTCCTTTGTAATGTTTCATTATGATCCTTGTTGTTGTAAAAATTGTTTAAAGAAATCCGAACTATTTTTGACGGGTATGAATTATTTTGAAAAGTAAAAATTTTATACTGAACTTACTGCAATAATAAAATAATAGGAGGGCCTGGCTCATCAGTCGTGAACCTCCCAGCGGTTTTTCCAATTTATTCTACCAGACCGCTTATTAGACCTCTAATACTGTATTGGACGATTCTGCTTATAAATGCTATATTAGGTATGTATTCAAGCAATCTATGGACATAAGCCTTTAGGACAGTAGAATACCGCAAAAATATAGATGGACATTGTGCCGGGGGATTATTGATTTATAAGAAAGGCCATCTCTTTCGTCAAAATAGACGCTAAATCTGAGTGTGCCTTCTATTGAAAGTCTCTGCAAACTATCGGAGGGTCTGTTAGTGTTATGGCTTTGTCAACGACCCAGGTCTGCTGAGTTTGCAGTGAAGGTCAATAGGCGGCGCGTAGTTTTATCGCCTGTTATGACGAGAAATATATGGGCCTCTATTTTTAGTTGACACTAAACAATATGGACTTGAGGAAGTGAAAATTCTTTGATGTCGCCAGTCTTCTCCTTAAGGAGACAGAGGCAATTTAGTTCACACTTGATTATCTCGTGTTTCTTCAATAAAGGTCAGTGTAATCATTTTTGATGAGTTATTGTCTGAATCCCAATATACATGCTAAATGGTAAAACGTTCCTTAAGTTTTGTCTATGAGGTAAGATTAAAATTTACTTATAGTTATTTCATGATAATTTTAAAAACGTGTGATATAAGAATGTATTAAATATGAAATGTAAAAAGTCTAATCGTCTTGTTCTACAACAAACAAACTTATTTTGACAAAGTTTTAACAAATGTATAAATACTAAAGTTGTATATAAAGTAAACTCTCCTATAACGCGATTAATGTGTTCCGTGTTGTATGAAATCGCGTTATAGGAATTCGCGTTGTACGAAATAAAACTTGTATAACGCGAATGTTGTTAGGGTAAATTGTTAGTGACAAATATCATGTAAAAATGTATTGTATAAAATGATGTATATAGGAAAAATAATTATATACTAAAACAAAACTAAATGTTATATTATTTTATATGCAAATGTATTGTACAGTTGTCAATAAGGAAATTTCCGCATTTTATTTTATAACGCGTTATACGAAAATTCGCGTTGTATAAATAAATTTGTCGCAATTTTTTTTATCGCGTTGTACGAATTCGCGTTATAGGAGAGTCTACTGTACGCACAAAATCATTAAATCAGATCCAATTATTTATTCGGAAGAAGTAAAAGGAATGCAGCTTCACTGATTCTACAAATTCGTTTGAGTTATAAAAAGAAAAACAATTATATATAACAAACAACACAATTATTGTGATAATTCACTCTACAAATAAATGTAATTATAATACAATAGAACTTCCATATAGTTCCAACGTTTTCAATTCGAATATTTATCTTGGTCCCTAGAATTTTCTATAAATAGAATTTCCGTTTTTAATTCGAATTTTTGGATAATTCGTTTTTTTTTTTGGTCCCTTGGCCCTCGAATTTTACAAGTTCGACATATTTGAAACACCACAAAAATATTCTATAAATAACTAATAAATATAATAAAGTGTGGTAACAATTACTTATTCAAAACAATGAAATCTTCGTAGATCGCGAAATGCGTGGTGTCGCTGGAGACCCACTGGCGATTCTCCACCAAACTCTGCAGCGCTGGCAGATCGCCATATTCATTGTACATAGGGTATATAATCCATATTATCTTTTTTTTTTTAATAGTACAAACTGGGTACTTTGTATGTATTGACAAGATGTCAATGAAATTATTTTAATTGTTTTTTTTTTTTTTTACTTATCCTTTTAGTCTAAATTAGACAAGATCTTGGAGGTCGTGCTCGTAAAGAAGCTCAAGAACTCTTCTTGGTTCTCTGTACAGGGATCTCTTGTCCTTTCCAATGCTTTTGGCTCCCTCTTTATAGACTAGAGGGCGCAGGTGACCAGATTTCCATCTGGCCAACTGTGTCGATTCCCTTCAGTTTAGTTGGAGGGTCTGTTTTTTTGGGGGTTTTCTACCTGGTACCAAGAATGATGGAAACTATCTCTATGGTTCCTTATTAATTGTAGTTTCAGTTTGTTAATATGGTCCCTTGCTGAAAGGTAGGTCTTCGGAGTTCACCGCATCAGGATGTCCAGCTGCTCCTTCCTTAGCCAATCTGTCTGCCTCCTCATTTCCAGGGACTCCCACATGTGATGGAATCCATTGTAGACTTATTTTGGTATTTTTATTCAGTTTTTTTTTATTTCTGTAGCAATGTTTTGAGGAGTCTGTCTTGTGAATAGTAGCAGTTTTTAATTGCAAAGATGGCGGCTTTTGAATCTGTATAAATTATTATGTTTTTAGTGTCGTTTTTCTCTACAAGTTTTAGAGCTTGTAGTATGGCTGTTAGATTTCAATTGTCAATTGTCAAAACAAGGAAGTGATAAGACTGACTTATTCGAGCCAATGTGTAACAATACAAAGCTAATAAACATAGAGCCAACGTTTAAGGTATATAATAAGGTACAATAATTATTTGAGGCAGTCAACTTGTAGCAATACAAAGCTATAAGAAATAACATCAATCTAAAACAACTTTAAATAAATTTGCACACCAACCCTTTGTACATTTATCAATTGTGTTGTTATTTTTTTTTATCTTTTCATCTAACTAACTTGCATACTAATTCTGTACATATTTAAATATCTTTCTTTCTTTTCTTTCAAATTTATTGTTTATGTTTAAAGTGCAAGTGTTCCTAGGGAACATAGCGCTCTAAGTCGAAATAAAGAAAATAAAGAAAACAACTTTAAAAAGCAATATATTCGAACAATTATACCTAACCTTAAATTACAGGGTGTTGAAACAACTTCAAAGATAATAAAGTTACTCCAATCACCTTAAAAAACAATTCATAAAGATTCAAAGCTTCAAGAAATTAAATATAAAGATGAGACAATAAGTTACAATAATTAACAGAGCAGCCAATTAGTAACAATTCCAAACCACAAACAATTACCAAAGCAACAGAGCTGTCCCAACAAAGCAGACATAACCAAGTTCAAACAATACCTTTCCAACAAGAACAGCCAATTAGTAACAATTCCAAACCACAAACAATTACCAAGGCAACAGAGTTGTCCCAACAAAGCAGACATAACCAAGTTCAAACAATACCGTTCCAACAAGAACAGCCAATTAGTAGCAATTCCAAACCACAAACAATTACCAAGGCAACAGAGTTGTTACAACAAAGCAGACATAACCAAGTTCAAACAATATCCGACCAACAAGAGCAGCCAATTAGTAACAATTCCAAACAATACCGTTCCAACAAGAGCAGTCAATTAGTAGCAATTCCAAACGACAAACAATTACCAAGGCAACGGAGTTGTTACAACCCAACAAAGCACACATAACCAAGTTCAAACAATACCTTTCCAACAAGAACAGCCAATTAGTAACAATACCAAACCACAAACAATTACCAAGGCAACAGAGTTGTTACATCCCAACAAAGCAGACATAACCAAGTTAAAACAATACCGTTTCAACAAGAGCAGCCAATTAGTAGTAATTCCAAACCACAAACAATTACCAAGGCAACAGAGTTGTTACAACAAAGCAGACATAACCAAGTTCAGACAATACCGTTCCAACAAGAGCAGCCAATTAGTAACAATTCCAAACCACAAACAATTACCAAGGCAACAGAGTTGTTACAACAAAGCAGACATAACCAAGTTCAAACAATATCCGACCAACAAGAGCAGTCAATTAGTAAGAATTCCAAACCACAAACAATTACCAAGGCAACAGAGTTGTTACAACAAAGCAGACATAACTAAGTTCAAACAATACCGTTCCAACAAGAGCAGCCAATTAGTAGCAATTCCAAACCACAAACAATTACCAAGGCAACAGAGTTGTTACAACAAAGCAGACATAACCAAGTTCAAACAATACCGTTCCAACAAGAGCAGCCAATTAGTAACAATTCCAAACCACAAACAATTACCATGGCAACAGAGTTGTTACAACAAAGCAGACATAACCAAGTTCAAACAATACCGTTCCAACAAGAGCAGCCAATTATGAAGACAAAGAAGCCAAGTTGTAACAGCAGCAAGCCTCCAGACGCCCTGAAGCCGGCCGGAACACACATTCCAGGATCTAACCAGGGCTGAATAACGAGTTAATCAACACGGACGATTATACAAACAGAAAAAAAAAGAGCCCATTTTTCAAACCCTCCCTGAGAATCAATCTTGCGGCGTTACTAAACTAACCAGAGGAGGGCTCAACACCGAGGGCCATTAGAATGCATCCAGCGGCGGCCGACAAAGGCCACCCAAGTCCGTCTCGATTGAGAAATCATCCCGCCCGGGGTGCCCTGCCCTGCCGGACAGGTCTCCCGGACAAAGGCATTTTGAGGAAACCAGCTCTTATAATTGCCCCCAATGTGTTTATTTTTTAAAATGGCACGCTATTTATTATTTTGTGATTAATAATACAATCTTTATATATACGTATATTAAGCACAAAAGTTATATTATAGTTTTTAGCTTATATTAAGTGTAAAATATCGATTTACATAAATTGCATGCTTGTCTGGCTTTGATAAACGATGTCTACTTGGAGTCTATTGGTAGTGGAGATCTGATTTCTACAGCGATTGTTTAGGATCTTAAAGGAAGTATGAATATACAATTTTAAGATTTTAATTTTAATTTTTTTTTAGAAAGTTACAAGCAAAAAAAAAAAATTCTAAAACCATTAGAAGATTTGCCAATCGCGAACTCGCACTTCTAAATGCTTACCCAGATTCGATATTTTTGAAACCGATGGTGAGTTTTTTTATTTAATTTTTATTTTTTGCCAAATCTTCATCCGGATACAGATCGTCGGAACATGCTTCTAGTGACAATTTAACGGTATCTATTTTAAAATACCTTTGATTACAACTTATGTGAACCACATCAAATAATTTTATAACTTTATAACGATCGGGGGCTTTCGTTCTTTTATTCAAAATGAACCAATTAAAAAAAAAACGTAATAATTGCACAGCCATCGTGAGTAAACCCTGAACTTTGTAATTTTTATCGTATTTTTTTAATTCAATAATTACTTGATGGGCATTAGAATTTCTTTTTTTTGTTCAAATCTTGTTTGATCTTCTATTTAAATGTGATTTAAGACGTTATACAACGAGTTCTTAAAGAAGTGGGTAATAAGCCTAAAATATTTCGTCCTCTAACAATACAGAGAAAAAAGATCAGCATGGCCTATACGAGGCTCGTATGCAAGGATGGCTTCCTAGGAAGTATTCTCTATTTGATCCTAGTGGATCGGAGTAAAATATTTTTTAAAAATAACTTAAAGTTGCTGTCACTTATTCCCATAGTATGATGGAATGTCAAACCAACTCCATAAGTTTTAGAGAACTTTTAAAGTTTTCATTTCGTTATGCACGCCCTCATGTATGCAGGTGAACATTTGTTTTTACAAACAGTTTGTATTTCTCCAATTGGCATTGCTAATCCAGTATAAGAGCTCCGTTTCTCAAAAGCTCGATTTTTAAAATAAAAAAGATAGGAGGTATTGTTAATTTTTCAATCAATTTTCGAATAAGTTTTAACAATTTTACTTAATGAATTATTTTTAGTTGGCAATGTCTCAGATAATGAAAGAAAGGGCTTGGCATAAACTTATATTTACGAACGGAAAATATGTCCAGGGTGGCCTAGTGGACATGACATCTGCCCGGTAAGCGGAACACTGTGGGTTCGATTCCCATCCCTGGACTCTTTATTTTTCCGTTTATCATTACTCTTCACAATTCATCCTTTCATACTTCATCCCTAAGATTAGAAATAATCGTTATTTCTCCTTTAAATAAATTTCGATTTTTCGTTCAAAAGAAACACATGCGGGATAATTTTCAAATGCCGTTCTACAATTATAAGCCGCATTATATTGTATTATAAACTTAAATGCAATCAAATTATTTTATTAAAAACCATAATTAGTATAAATTTATAAAAAGAAGGATAAAACAAGGTGATTCAATTAAAGTTAACTTATAAAATAAGACAACTTATCTTCCAAATAGAATATTTATAGATTTTTTTTTCCTCAAGCACTACTTAGCCTTTTACAACTTCTCCCAATGCGTCGTAAACTGTGGAACTGCCTTTGAGCTGAATTTAACGTCCAAATGTTTCCTTTCCTGGCTACTAAGGTTTGTTCGACTTCCCCTAATTGCTTCGATGTGCTACATTTGATAGGTGGATGTCTATCCTCTGACAACCAACGCTATTGAAACCACAGAGAAGCGAATCAAAAATTCCTGTATGAAAATGTGAAAGTTGTATTAGCTTATGATTTTACTTTTTTTTCATGATAAAATTGTGAAAAAAGTTTTAAAATTACAAATATTTTCTCACAATGAGTTTCTTTTTTTTTATTATTAAGTAGATATCCACGCTGCGCGCGTTTGTTTTTGTAAATATTTCTGGTAGGATAAAGTCGATATTTTATTAAGCCCGTTGAAGAGCGATTATCGCTTGAAAGCTAGCGTTTTTTTTTTTTTTTTTTTATAAAAAGAAACTCATTGTGAGAAAATATTTGAGATTTTACTTTGTGTCAAAAATTAATAGATGTTGGTTTCATATGCTTGAATTGCATTACCATTATGTGATTAGCTTTAAAAATAATAATAATAACATTGCTAATTAATGATACTCTTACTATTATTCCTGCATGTACCCTACAATTCTCTGTGTGTGTGATTGGAGAATCTGTATAAAACTTAAAGATCTTAATAAAGCTTTTTGTTAGTGTTGTAAATTTATCATTATTGTTATTATGCAATCTCCTGTGTGGGAAATTGCCTATAAACGTATTTATTCTTGGTCTCTCTTGTAGATGGTCTCTTATTGGAGGTGAAGTCAGCTTGCAACAGTTGCAGGGCAGGGAGATGATTCGTTCATGAGAGGTGCTACTGGTAGCGGTATGGTAGTTGGCCTGAATTGATGAAATCGATGTTGACAGTACTGAATAAAGAACATTGTTTTCCGAATATTTTATCTTTATCTACTGTGAAAATTTGCCTCACAGTAAAAGTCACAAAATCTCTTTTTTCGAGAAATGCTCCCCGACGATGGGGCCACGCCCTGATCAATTTCTCTCTCGAAATTAATCTATAAATAGAATCCTTCTTGGCGCCTGGAAATTCTAAACGTTGACTAACTTTCTTTTTATGACAATATTTTCCCTGTTGTGAGGAAGCTAACAACAGCATATTCTATAGTTCAACCTGTAAGTTAAGGCTTGAAACCGAACTCTTTCTATGAATACTGCGATAATTCTTCAGATAGAAACCATTTTATTAGATTTATTCTTCAAAATTTAGTAATATTAATGTGGCTTTTGAAGTCTTTTGGTTTGCCAAATATATTTAAACTATATCCATTTTTTTTTTAAATATAGTTAAACCTGTCTATAGCGCCCCCTCTTGGGACTCACCAAAATAGGGTGCTATAGAGAGGGGGTGCTATAGACAAGTCACTTTTAATGTGAATTGTTTACATTTGAATGTTTAAATTCGGGCGCTATAGAGAGGAAGGCGCTATTTAGAGGGGGAGCTATAGACAGGTTTAACTGTATACATTAATTACTCCTCAGAGCTACCGTTAAGTGTTAGACAAGAAAGTTACTGACAACATCTCCCTTCTTGGAATCTTTAATGATCTAATCTTGATGGTCAGGCATAGATGAAATAGTTCAGTAGGAATGGGAGCATTGCCTGTACATGCTTACTTACTCTCCTGGTTCTCAACCTGTGGATAGTTGCCAATAACGTCATGTTCTACTCACAATAGCTGTTGTCTGAGGGATTAACGATGACCCACGATCTTCTCTATGCAAGCATCCATAGAATCTTTCTATTTATATTGATCAAATTAAAGAAAATTGCAATATATTTAAAAAGATCAAAATGTCAAGTTATATTGACAAACATTTGCAGTTTTTTTGATCAGTTTTTAGCGGGGAAATGTTGTTTTCGTTTGTTAGCGAACCAATCTTTCACGCCTTCTCATTGGACGAATGTGGCCATGTTTGTATATAATAGGAGACTAAGGGAATGCGAGAGGCCAGTATGGAGACGCTTAAAGTGTTTTCTGCGTGTTTTTTCCGGGTCTGGTGATCTCTTCGCATCCCGGTGTGACCCCAGTCCGATCCCTACCAACGCCATACTAAAGATAAGTACTGTTTTTATTTTATTTTACAAATTGTGAGTTTTTATTTACTTCATTTTTGTTGTTTGTGTTGTACTCTTGAGTGTACGATTTTCTATGTATCAAGTTACTCTTACATTATGCCCTAGTATATTGCATTTTTGTGTGATAACACGTAATAGTAACTTTTGACAAAAAAACCTTTAGTATAATAAGTTTCTCAACTACAAAATACCGCTAGCTTTCCACCTCTCGCTCTCCAATAGGTGAAATTACAACTGAGATTGACAGCTCAAAAGCTTGTGGTGTTTTGTAATCAAGAGACTTGTTGCGAGAGTTTACCGATATTTTATAAACAATTAGGTAAATGTTTGTTAATACTTCTCGTCAGAACGTCATGTAAAATTTTCGGGTGTGCGTTCGCTTTATAATAATAAAAAAATGTGCATTTTAAAATCTCCATAGTGTTTAAAAGATTTAATAGAAATATGTACTACAATCGCCCTCTAACGAATTGCATTTAAATACTTTTTCTACATTGCATAGAAGGTATTAATACTTTTCCCATCTTTCTCTCGAATACTAAAAGTGTAGTCAAAGTACTTTCAGTTTTGTTGTTCCAACATTTCACTCCAATAATATTCTCCGTAATATGTCGTGGAATTGTATTGAAGTTGACCCAAAGCTCGTCCTATGTTTACCCTCTAATAAAAGAACCATTGGAGAATAACGTGATTAGGACGCTGCGAGGGTTCACCACTGACGAGCTAGGTCCTTCTATTATTTTATCATTGTTGTAAGTGCAGCAGAAAATTGTTTTATTTTAATAATAAACGCGTCAAAAGTAGTTTAAATTTCTTATAACAGTTAAGAGAGACGCGCTATAATGAATCATATATCTCTAAGTTCACTTATGTACACGCTTGTTCGGCGGTACAGCTACTACAATAGGAAGGTTACAGAGAAGATTAGCATAGCCCCTGTGATACCAGTTCGGCGGTACAACTACTACAATAGGAAGGATACAGAGAAGATTAGCATGGTCCCTGTGATACCAGTTCGGCGGTACAACTACTACAATAGGAACGATACAGAGAAGATTAGCATGGCTCCTGTGATACCAGTTCGGTGGTACAACTACTACAATAGGAACGATACAGAGGAGATTAGCATGGCTCCTGCGCAAGGATGACACGCAAAATCGTGAAGTGTTCTAAGTTCACTTAAGTCGGGGTGGTGTATCGTCAGTCTATGATATTATACTTATAGTAATCAGATATAGCTTCAGCAACCAATAAGTGATTCAACTCTCGACCTTTCCGTGACTTCACTGACTCCGAGGAGAGTAACAGCGAGTCATTGAAACGTCAAGAGTTAAATAAACCATTAGTTGATTTGGTTATTTTTTCCAAATCGACTTCCAACCAACAAATGATCTTCAAAACTATATCAATCATGTGAAAATCTAATGTACATTTGTGTTACATTTACATAATGCATAATTTTATAACGAATTATATCTTAAGTATAGGCCATCGCTTCGAAGAACCTCTTCACATAACTTCCAACTCATTCTGATCATTGCAGTGCCGCCCGCCAAGGTACCTTGACGAGAATAAATCCGGGTCCCGGTGTGACAAGAGATCGATTGCTCCAGATACTGGAGTTTAAACAAGGTAGCAGTTTGTATAACCAAGTGAGACGGCTGCTAAAAGCGTGACCTTTAAATATAACAAGACGTTACGATCAGTCTTATAACTTGTAGGCAAATCTGAATGGATGTTGGGACAATCGGTACTCACAACGCATAAAATTGTTTAGCTATTATACAGGATGGCCCATAAGTCGCGAACCCTTTATTTTTAATAAAAAATTAAAAGGTTTGTCTATATTAGCTAAAATAAAATAGCCATAGTTTTTTTATTCTAGTTTGCCTTTTAATTTTTAATAAAAAAAGTTTTCGGGACTTATGGGCCATCCTGTATATTGAAGCCAGTGTTAAAGGACACGAATAGTTGGCTTTCTCATACATTCATGTCTCGATCAAATATCCATGTTCCAATAGCAATCAAAGCTCTGTCCCTCCTTACCCACGTCCCGCGTGGCTCTGGAGACCACTTCCTCCTCCTGCCGGACCAGCTGGGCGAGGTCCTCATCTGGGAAGAAGAAGAAGTCCGAGATCCGCCCCAGCGCCAGGAACCCGAGCAGCAGCACCGAGCACACCATCGCATACTACCCGCCCAAGGATTCATTCCTGAAATTTCCCCGAAGAAGAGATCAATGTTTACCCGTGAAGAGGCAGTATTACATGGGAGACCTCAATGTTGCAGCGAGGCGCGAAACGTCCCGGGATCGAAGTCCGTCGGCATGGAAACTCCAGCCAGGTGTGGTCCGGACTTCCGCGAACTCCGGAGCAAACTTTTAGGAACTTCTTCGATTTTTTTCTCCCGCGTGGTCCGCAACTTTGGTTGAGTTGTTGTTTGAAGTTTCTTATTTTACATATTCTTGTCATTACATTTCACACTTTAAGTATTTCAATTCTTCCTTTATCTAAATGTAACTCTCTCAAATTGGACTTTTCACCCGGTGATTAGAATTATTGGACGCTACTTTGTCACTCATCTTGGCCGACTTTGGACAACTACTAAACCAATGACTTGGATCATCTCAATACATGTACTTAGAGGGACAACTCTCACTTTAATTATTCATCAGAACAATGGCACTATGCATCACTCTAGTAGTAAACTTTACTAGTAATGTGTTAAAGAATAAGCAATAAAACGGTGTTTACCCTAAAACTCTGAACACTCGGATTTTCCTGGAAAATCTCTTAAAGATTTCTTGAAAAAAGCCATGGTCCACCTGTGCTGTGTGAGCAGAAGAGCTTAAATCGACTGTTCCATTATATGTATGTTCCATATGTAAATACCTGTTTTTTCCTCTTTTCGCTCTCCACTTCTTCCATCCATATTTCCAAATCCATATTCTTATTTTCCATAGGATCATTCAAATAATAATCCGTATATATTTATCATGTGTATATAATCTTTCTCCATTTTTACCCCTTTGTATATTTCCCACTTTCATAGGTTTCTCCGTCTTGTAACCCCAAGGAGAATCCTTTCTAAGAACAGTGTGTCTTAATAAAGGTTTGTGTGTGTGTGTTAAAGAATAAGCTACACCACTAGTTTTGGAAAATTCAGACAGAAAGCCAACCTGGAAACCATTATTTTGACCCTCATCATATATATGTACAAATTTACCAAGCAGTTTTCCTAGTTGAATCTACCAAACAACTACTGTGTTTTCATTCTTTTTCTACAGTCCACTGTGTTAAAAGGTATTTGAGGTGATTAGCTAAACTACAGAGTGCTTGTAAAACTGTACATCTATATATTAGCTTCGAACACAGATACTCAACTAAAAAGACCATTGTTCTGTATATGCACCGAGTCTTTTCAGTTTTAAGAACATAGTATGTAGGGTTTTATCTTTTTGTCTTAGATATAAATAATTATGGGTATTTTTCCTTCGAATTCCTTGTTTTTGATTCTCACAATGCCCGAAGCAGGCTTCACAGCTGAGTCTTTATCACAGGAAGGCGAGCTGATGTATCCGATTGAGTTCTACCTGAAGGTCAGATTGACTTTTGGGGATGAGACAACATTAAATCATGGATTTATATAACACACATATATAGGAAGTGGATGGCTTTTCTTGATTTATCAAGAAATTGGGTTGGCCAAATATCAGGGAACAAGCTAAATCAATGTTTAGTTGATTTCTGTTCCACCAGATGGCGCTCTGCCTTCTGTAAAGCACATGTGCTCCTGGTCAAGATATGCCATTTTTAATATTGATTTCAACACCTGATCTTTTTATCTTTTATTTTTTCTTTCGTTTATTCATATAGGAAGTGTACCAAAAGAGACACTTCATTCTTTAATGGTTCAACAGTAGGATGACACAGTGCATCACCTTAGTAAAAACCTTTACTATTGATGATGAAGGATGAGCCACAACAACAGTTATAGCAAATTTAAACAAAAACTAACCTGTGTATTTTGTTTTAATTTGCCAAATGTGGTGTTTTAGCTCATTCTTCATCATTACATGTAACGAGAATGAAGAGATCCCCGAACCTTATGTGTATCTTTTAACTTAATATGTTTTTATATAATAATCGCAGTCAACTTCATTTGTTTCTTATTTTTGTTTTTTACATTTTGTTTCAAAAACATTTTATAAAATACTGCATTCTAAAAGGCCTTTAATTTTTATAATATTCTATTATTATTATTATTAATTTTTTAAATGTATATTATCAATAATTGATTTTGACCAATGAAAATTTTGTTTTCATGTGATCTACAATAATTTGTAAATTAAATTCACTGTGCAATAAATTGATAAAGAGGGAGCAATCTCTCGAAATATTTTGAGAAAAAAAAATGTTTTTTTTTCTTTACAGATCCAGGTACGCCCTTTTATATAATCTTAATTAATGGATCGCCTTTTGACTCAAATCACTAGTAACGTTTTTTTACTAGGGTAATGCACTGTGCTGTCGTTCTTATGCAAAATTAAAAGTAGAGTTGCCTCTTCTGGTACATGAATATCATACTCCCACAACTTTATGTTGTATGTATGAAGTATATCATGGAATTGTGTGTGATTTTCAAGAGATAGATAAAACGGCGTATAACTACTTAAGGGAACTTTCCAAAAATGTATCTCTGCAGGAAGATACACGCACTGACTGGGAGATGGTGTAGAGATGCAGCGGGGGACGACTACTTTTGAGGAGAAAAACTTATTTTAAATGTATTGATAAATCAATGAAGTTTTCATCGAATTTTTTTAATATACACTCGAGTAAAAAGCTACCGACAAAACCTTGACGTTTACCGTTTCATTCGCCTATAGAATTACATTTAAGTGCCATGACAAACCATGCTCTATAGCTCGGCCTTGTTATTTTGGTAGGTTTCGCATTTTATGGGGCACAGACTTCCCTAAGAGAACCTAGCTGCCACAAAATTCTCAAATTGTTCTTCGGTAAAGTTTACTCTCTATATAATATGCACTCATGAACATCAGGAAGTTGTATCATTAGCATGTATATCGATATTCAGACAATAACTCTGAAAAATATCACAGTGATCTTTATTAAAGACACACGAGATAACCAAGTGTAAACAAAATTGCTTCTGTCTTCTTAAAAATAAAATCAGACGGCCGGCGACGTCAGATTTATCACTTCCTTAAGTTTTGTCCATGAGTATATATAGTGAGAGAGTTATAGTTATAAATCAAATACAGAGTGTATGTGTGTAATATGGAATTAGGATCACTGTGCGTGGAACACTTAAGGAAGTCTGCCTGGATAGACCGGATTCGCCGTCCAGAAACGGCAGCGCCCAAATTAGCCCCGGATCTACCTCGTTGTCAGACAGCGCGGTCTCCAGGGTGACAGCCAAACATTTATTCCTAACCTGAATTAAGAAACGAATGTTTCACGCCCCATCATTACCTCACTCAGAGATTGAATGCATCTTTGGGACAGATTCAGCCATCTTTATGCATGTATTTGCAGAGATTTCAATCGAAATCTGGTTTCACTGAATACAAAACAGTAATTTTATTGTAAATAGACAAAATATTAAAAACATATTAAAAATTTTATGTATAAAGAGACGCATTGCTATCGTTTGTTTTTATTTAGTAATTTTATTCTTTAAAATACCGTTTTTAAATACCGAATGTTTGACGCCTCATCAGTACCTCACTTAGAGGTTCAATGCATCTTTGTGACAGATTCAGACATCTTTAAGCATGTATTTGCAGAGATTTCAATCAAAATCTGGTTTCAATGAATACAAAACAGTAATTTTATTCCTTAAAATGCCGTTTATAATACCGTTTAAATACCGAATGTTTCACGCCTCATCAGTACTTCACTCAGAGATTGAATGCATCTTTGTGACAGATTCAACCATCTTTATGCATATATTTGCAGAGATTTCAAAGACTGAATACAAAACAGCAATTTTATTTTTAAAATACCGTTTATAATACCGTTTAAATACCGAATGTTTGACGCCTCATCAGTACCTCACTTAGAGATTCAATGCAACTTTGTGACAGATTCAGCCATCTTTATGCATGTATTTGCAGATGTTTCAATCGAAATCTGGTTTCACTGAATACAAAACAGCAATTTTATACCTGAGCTACGCAGAAAGGAAGCCACCAAGAAAATGTACCAAAAACTCTTGGATTCACCCGACCTCGAAATTAACCCTATCCTACAGTTTCCCCCAAAACATAGACTAAAATCAAGGAAGCCGATATGGTCCAGAGGAAACCAACTTCTCTCCCAAAATTATAATATCTCAGAAGCATGGACAAATTCCTGGATCAGCTCCGATATCCCAAACAAGAACCTCATCACAAGCCCAAGTGTCAAGATCCCAGGTTTTTCCCTCCCTCGACGAGAATGGGTGCTTCTAAACCGCTTTAGGACAGGTCAGGGAAGGTGTGCAGAGCTGATGAAGTTATGGGGCTACACCAAAGATCCAAATTGTGCCTGCAACGTCCCACAATCAATGTCCCATATACTAGATGACTGCCCGCTGTACAAATTCAATGGAGGAATCTCCAATCTCCATTCTGTCACCCCGGAAGCCCTGAACTGGCTGAAGGCCTTGCCTCTCAGACTTTAATGACCGATATGTCCTCACTTCTTTTTTCTAGATTTAATTCATTTTGTCTCCTCTCTAATTGTAAATACGCTGCTGTATCACCTCATAAGCATAAATAAATAAAGCAATTTTATTCCTTAAAATACTGTTATTGTGAATCTTTTTTGAGCATTCCTTTTTGATAATAAAAATAAGATCATGTTTACCAGAAAAAGAAGTAACTTGAATCGACCCTTTGCAAAAAAAAAAAAAAAAAAAAAAAAAATTGATTAGTTAAACATTAGTTCTAAACATCGATCAGCAATATATACCACCTATTCGATCAACCATTTGTTAAATGTCGATTTATCCACTATTTTGTAGTGTGGCACAGGGAAACTTTGGTAAAAAAATAGTAAACGGTTGTATAAGTGACAAACAAGATCCCTGAAACACGTTCTCTAGTAAAATTGATTAGTTAAAAAGCGGATTTTGGTTTTATCCCATTCTATGTTGAGGAGTAAACTTCAACCCGTATTAACTACGGGAGAAAACAAAGAACATCTCTTTCTAGAAACCTCGCGACACCCTCTTCCTCTGTCAACCCACTTCTTTCAAGATGTCAAAACATGTTTGGACAAGTGCCAGCAAGTTCATTCATGAGTTATTGGAACTTTCCTCTACACCACCTGAACATCAAATTGAAGGAAATCGTCAAAGGAGTGTTTGTTATTTATATAGAAATACTCTTATCACACCTTTTTCTTCTTCTTTTTATTATTTTTCTCAAATAGATCCGCACTTTGAAGTAATTTTGCAATATTTAATAATTTAGGCGCGTTTGTTATTTCTCTACGCGCCGCTTCATTGATTTCGCTGAAGCAGATCAACTCTGTCTTTATAGAAATCTCGATGTAACTCTATTTGAACACAAAACTTCATCATAAGCTTATATAACTAGGGCGTTCTCTATACACCCCACACTATAGCTTCCGCATATATATATATATAGGCTCAATGCCTTGGGAGAGACGAATAGAATCATTTTTTCTAAGATATATTTTATAGTTTTTTTTTTCTCTCTCTCTCTCAGCAGCATCTGTACTCCATGTTAGGAGCGGCTGCACATGGCGTCTGTTCTTCATGTCAGAGGCGACCATATTGGAGCTATAAGTCAGTGGCCTGTTACTGAGTAGTTATCCCAGTCTAAATGACAAAAGCAGATGCATTAACATTACCCAACCATTATGGATGTCAAATCTTCTTTGATGGGATCTCCTCATCCCCAGAAGACACCATCAACAAGCTCTACAAGCTTGATACCCTAGTATGATTGAGTGGAGATAAAAGACAAACATTTTTACTTAGAACCGGCTATTATTCTTATAGCATGAATTTTCGAGACGCATGGCTCTTAAGTCAATTCTCCTAGGGCGCTTTCTCGAGCATTCAATCTCACAAAAATAAAAAGATGCGATAAGCTCTTATTTTTTATTACTATAATTATTACTATTCATTACTACTATATATACTAAAACATGAAAAAAAAAACAATAGAAAAAATAAAAGATAAGTGGGTCAGGTGTTGATATTAAAAATAAAGAAAGCATCTCCTGACCACGAGCACATATTTGCTCCACTAGATGGCGCTCTGCCATCTAAAAAACACATGTGCTCGTGGTCAGGAGATGCCTTCTTTATTTTTAATATATTAAAACATATTGTGTTATCACTATGAATAGATTTCTCGTCAACCTCTAGACTGGAGATATACCCTCAAATCTGCCCAACTACAAACTATACGCATATGATCTAGGCATCAACAGAGAAATTAAAAACGACCTCTCGACAATTGTGGTGAAATGATAACGGAACGAATGTCAATATAATGGAAAGGATAAAGTTCAGAAGTAGTGGGTCGTTATGTAAAACAAATTATATATTTTCGAACAAGAAACAAACAAAAAAAATCATAGTGAATACAAGTGCTTACAACCAACTGCCATATACCCCCTCTCTCAACATATTCAGTTTATTTAAAAATAAGGGATTTAGAGAGAGCAATAGCGCTGGTAACGAATCTGAATATATCTGAATCTATGGAATAGATATTTCTCTGAAAACATCAACATCAAATCGCCAAGCAAAATAATAATCTACTCCGACTCCGAGAGAAGCCATTTATGCCCTTCAAACTTGCTTTTCCAGTCAAGAACCTTTTCTCAAGAGCATCGCTAAGTCTGTAAACCGACTCCCAGCCAATAGCTCTGTCACAGTGCAATGGATTCCAACTCACGTTGGAATTCCTGGATACGAGCTAGCAGACTCTCTGGCAAAGTCTGGAGCTCTTGGCCTCCCTGAAGCCAGGGAATCTACCACCCAAATAGACGAAAGAGACCTCCTCCGTACCATCAAAACTCAATGCCTGCAGGAATGGAAATCTAATGCTGCACATGACTGGTACAAAAAAGGAGGGACGAGCACCGGTTCTGTTCTCCAAAGAGAACAACAGTCTTTGATTTCCAGACTTAAGTCTGGTCATCTACGGACAATGACTTTCCAGAATGGTTGCAAAGTTTTCCCACTATGTACTAAGTGCAATTCTCAAGCTGCAACCCCAAACCACATCATTGACTGTATTGACTCATCCATTGATGAGCTATACTCTTCCCCGGCAGACACCATCCCAAGCTCTACAAGCTTGATTCCCTAATATGATTGGGTGGAGATAATAAATAAGAAGACGAAGACGAATCTGAATTATATTTGAATAGAAGCAGCCATCTATTTTATCCGAATAATAATAGAATCCTTCAAGCCTACTGTTTAAATTGTCAAAGTCTCTCCAACCCCAAAAAGATAGATATTATCAAATCCTTCTTTCTTAAAAAGTAATCTCATTAGGGAAATGCAAGGTTACTTGTTTTCACTGTTGGGTTAGCCCTGTGGCAGAATTGGGGGCCACATGTGGGCTTCGTTCCCTGGTTGTCGACGGTGTGTGCCACCAACCCCCTAGATATACACATAATGTCTTCAGGCAATTCAAATTGACTCAATTTTCCAGGTAAATGTAGGATTCAGATAGAAACTCAAATTGGAAGAGTAGTAACATTAAAAAGTGACAGCTAGCTAACCACAGACTACTATTACCTCTTGGTCACCGAGGTTTTTTTGTAAATATGTAAAATGTTAAAAAAAAAAGGGAAGATAGAAAAATTCTATATAACAGCGGTATGGTAGGTTAAACTTGTTAAACCGCTGGGAGTGTTCACCACTGATGAGCCAGGCCCTTTCATTAATTTTTCCATTGCAGTAAGGGCAATAGAAATTGTTTATTTTTAAAAAGAATCATACGCGTCTATAATAGTTTCAAATTTTGATAAAAGATGGCGCGCTAATGCATCATAATGTAAAATTATAATATATGTACTTATCTTTATTGTTGCGTTGGTAGGGATCGGGCCGGGGTTACACAGGTATGCGAGGACAAGGATAAAGCACGCAGAGAACACTTTAGGCGTCTCCACACGATAATCCACCACACTCTTCTCGACTCGCCTCGCAATACGGAAATATATTTATTTACGGGGCTGCTAACCAAAATGAATGATTTTTGAACCACTCGCAATACCATAGCCCCCTTATAAATATACAAACATGGCCACATTCGTCAATGAGAAGGCGGTAGAGATTGGTTCACTATTAAACGATAACAAAATCCTTCCCACTAAAATCTGAGATAAGATTTTAAAAATGCAAATATTTGTTAATATAATTTGACAATACTCTCTATCTTTTTATTCGATTTTAGCTACAAGTGTAGCCATTGTGGGCGAGGTGTATGATCCAGCACGAACCCCCCACCGAGATAAACAAACAACACTTTCCCACGCTCGGCCCATTGCCGTAAATATCACTCGGCGACAGCTTTACAGTCGGCGGTGGCGGGCAGTTATAAATCTCCTGTCCTTCTTTCTTAATTTGCCTCGTCCCTTTTGTCTGCCGGGACGGATGTAACCTTTCCTCACCCCGTCAGAGATACATCACTCCTGCCTTTGTTCAATGTAAAAAACAATCCCATTCCTTTCCCATTTATTGATAAATGTCACAAATTGGTTGTTGTTTTTCTAATGGAAACATTGGCCTTTTTCGCCCCTCCTCCCAATTTCCAGGTTGGTAAATATTAGGTACCACAAGTACTGGGTGTCTTTTTGTAATAGCGGTCGTTATTATAGTTTAATGATACTAAACTGATTGGTGTTTTTGTTAATAGTTATAAGGGGCATTGCCCCCTTTCTCTTTAATCCTATTGAGATAAATAGGAAGATTGTACTTTTTGTTTTACTGGAAATTACTACTGAAATGATACTAAACTGTTTAGTTTTTTTTTTTGCTTATCCCTAGTACACATGGAACAGGCCATGATAATCATGTTGGGTAGAAGTAGACGACTGCTTTTACTGTAAGTGCATCACATGTCTACACATGTGAAAAGCAGTTCGACTTTGCACTTACAAATGTGCCAGAGCCCCGTTTGGTTACTTGCACTCGCTGGTGGGGTTGGACTTTTGCAAGAATCGGGGGCCATTGGAGCATTTTTTTTTTAACAGAAAAAAAGTGCCCAATGCGGGAATCGAAACCGGGTCGTTGCGGTCGAAAACCAACGGTTTAGACCATCCTTCCACCGACCCCCCAAAAAACTGTTTAGTTATTTTTAATAGTTATGAGCCATTCATACAAGGGGCCCTCTTTCTCTTTAATCCAATTGAGATAAATAGGAAGATTGTCTTCTTTTTCTCTTTTTATTTATAATCTCCTACAATTTTTTTTTCTTTTTCTCTTTTCTGAGCGAGGATTCAATTTCTTCACCTGCTTCTCATTTCTTGTTAGATTCATTTCTCACAGGAGAATCGTCTGTATAAGACGGAATGTCTTAATAAAGGCTTGTGTATATGTGTAAATAGGGGTATTATACTTTGTTTTACTGGAAATTACTACTGAAATAATACTAAACTGTTTAGTTCTTTTTAATAGTTATAAGCCATTCACACAAGTGGCATTGCCCTCTTTAATCTTATTGAGATAAATAGAAAGTGTTGAAAAATAATACTCCAATATGTAAAAATATACTTTGCTTTATTCTATATATGCAAATAGATATTTTGTAGATTTTCTTTTTATCTGTGCCTTTATAAAAGGATAGCTGCTTGTGCCGACAGAAGAGATCGTGGCTAGAGGAGAGCGCACTACTGGCTGTTACAATAAACCTGTCTCTTTTACAAGCCTTTTAAAACTTGTCAAAGTTATTTCTGGAGTCTTCAACTTCTTCTTACAGGGCAGATTTTCTCAGTGGTACAGCCATATCGGGATTTATCTCCGCGACAGAAAGATTGTACTTTTTTTTTTTACTAGAGATTACTACTCTACTATTTTTATTTTTCATGATTTCATACAGCTTTATTTTTCTAGGAGTGCTATTTAAATGTGTTTTGTCAAGTTACGATGAAAATTCTCATCTCTATCTACACTATTATTCGGTAATTTCCCAGGTTTCCTGTTCAGGATCGTTCCCCTTTTGTTCTCCGAGTCCCCCCCCCTGGTTCTCCAACAATTGACCGTCTATGGCAGTTTCCCTACATCTCTTCAGCACCTAATCCATGTTCTCTCTGGTGCTCTCAGTGTGGTCTCTGCCCAAAAAGAATGATAACACACACTTAGTTTTTCAAAAATATTGTATTTCTCTAAATAAAAGTGTATTCAATGGTCCATTTACATATTCGTATTTACAACGTCAAAATAATAACATGAAACATATATTAACAATTACCCTTACAACTCTGAATACTCTGATTTTCCTGGAAAATCTCTTAAAGATTTCTTGAAAAAAGCCATGGTCCACCTGTGCTGTGTGAGCAGAAGAGCTTAAATTGACTTGTTCCATTATATGTATGTTCCATATGTAAATACCTGTTTTCTTTCCTCTTTTCGGTCTCCACTTCTCCCATCCATATTTCCATTTTTTTTTACAAATTCATATTCTTATTTTCCATAGGATTATTCAAATAATAATCTGTATATATTTACCATGTGAATATAATCTTTCTCCATTTTTATCCCTTTGTATATTTCCCACTTTCATAGGTTTCTCCGTCTTGTAACCCCAAGGAGAATCCTCTGTAAGACCTGTATGTCTTAATAAAGTTTTTTTGTGTGTGTGTGTATATTAACAATTACAATCTTGACTTCTGGTCATTGCCGTGCTCTTGGATCTCGCAGATAGGGTCCCCTGATGTTAAGGCCTTCAAGAGTCTTTCTTTGGACTCTACTATTGTGTTGAGAGAAGACATCATGGAGAAGGGGTGCTGTTGGTCTGAAGACCTGGAAGTAACACTCAGTAGCAGTGTGACTTTGGTACTACTCGATAGAAATGGTCCCTTGGCTTTGATCCCTTCTGTCAGCTCTCCTGTATCTCTTCTATGGTTGCCATTATCCTGTGGTCCATGGTTATCTCTTGTGTTTCCTGTCCACCTTTCCCGTCTTCAAGCAGCTCCTCGCTCACATCGTTCCAGAAATCAATTCATGTCTTCCATGTTTGGTTTCTTCTCTTTTTGTGGTCTCCCCACTTTTAATATATATTTGTAAAGGCTTAGTAAAATTATTTTATTTCTTTTAACCAAGTTCACTAGTCTTCTTCCCATTTGTTCATGTTGAAGATACAATATTCGCTGGTTTAAGATGTGTATCTTATATTTTATCAGTTTGTTATATAAACTTTTGTTCTATTAATTATTCTTTTCAGGGTTCACCATTATAGAGTCAGGCCTTCCCAATACTTTATCATTGCAGTAAGGGAAGTAGAAAATTGTTTTATTTTGAAAAGAATCAGATGCGTAAAAAAAAACCTGGATTTCTTATTACAGTAGAACCTCTCTGTAAAGAACACCTAGTTGCAGAGCCAAAGTGTCTTTTAGGGAGAGGTGTCCTCTTACCGGAGAGTTGCTAAAAGTAAAAATGGTATTTTTGGCGATGAAAACTGCCCTTTATAGAGAGATGTCTTCTAGCGTGAGTGTCCTCTTATGGAGGTTTTACTGTATAAACATTCATACGAAACTTAAGGAAATTGTAATGAGTGTAATTATTTTTGAAACGTTCCGTTGTGACTGCAGGGACCAGGGGAATGAGACAACAAATCCGCTGTGAGGACCCAGGTCGACCGATCTCTAAGCCCCAGGCAGGTCCGGCTGACTTCACCTACTTTCACACCTTCCTTCTCTAGCCTCCCGGTGGGATTGGGTCCAAATTAGAACTTGCCTAGGTCTTCTTGTTTGATTGAAGAACCACATAGACTAGAATCTTCCATGAGAGACCGATTAAAACATAGTTAAACCTGGTATTTCTAGAAGTGGTCTCTCTGAGATTTGGGTAAAAGACTTCTCATTACTTCGCTTGACATGATACAATCTCTTATCAGAAACTATCTATAGAAGAAACTGGATTTACCCATGTTTTGAGACCTAGATCTCTCAAGGAAGACTTCTACTGTACACCTGATTTACACCCATTAATTGTCGCTGCAGAATTAAGAATAAATATATAATGTAGGTATAGCATATCATCAATAACACTTAGCACCCCCTCTATCGCTGAAAATTAGAACTATATTCAAAGAATTATTTAAAAAATATATATATATATATATATATATTGGAAATCTATTTCTACAGCCTTCTCTCTCACTTATACTGAAATTATTAAAAATTCAAAGAGTATGACTTATCAGTGGTGAACCTTCCCAGCGGTTTCAATATTGTCTTAGACTGAATTTTTATATACCCTGTATAATCTACAAGAGGATATGCGATACCTTCCAGCTTGTTGGTTCACGAAGTAAACAGTGAAGAAACGACAGTCTTCAATATTTTGCCATAGAATACACGGGTTTTGATTGGAAGGAGCAATTTCCCTCCAGAAGTATCTTCTATTCCAATTTGTGCCCAGTTCTAAGAAGTCCGACGGCTTCATTCACACACGAGTGGTTGGTGACACCATCTACATGGCACGAAATTCTCATACGCTTCAATTGTAAATGAATTTAAGATTTTCAATTGTAAATATCTTTAACAGATACAATTGTTAATACCATCAACAGCTTCAATTATAAATATCTTCAAAAGTTTCAATTGTAAATGCTTTCAATAGCTTCAATTGTAAATACCTTCAACAACTTCAATAGAAAAAAACCCTCAAAAGTCTCAATTGAAATATCTTTAACATCAATTGTGAATATCTTGAACAACTTCTAGTTTAAATACTTCGAAGAATTTCAATTGTAAATAACATCAACAGCTTCAATTGAACATACCTTCAACAGCTTCAATTGTAAATACCTTCAATAGCTTCAAATAAAGATATCCATAAGAGCTTCTAGTGTAAATACCTTGAACAATTTCAATTCTAAATACCTTAGACAGTTCAATTGTGAAAACTTCAATAGTTTCAATTGTCAAAACCTTCAACAGCTTCAATTGTAAATACCTTCAATAGCTTCAAATAAAGATATCTATAGGAGCTTCAAGTGTAAATACCTTGAACAATTTCAATTCTAAATACCTTAAACAGTTTCAATTCTAAATACCTTAAACAGTTTAAATTGTCAAAACCTTCAACAGCTTCAATTTTAAATACCTTCAATAGCTTCAATTGTAGATATCTACAGCAGCTTCAAGTGTAAATACCTTGAACAATTTCAATTATAAATACCTTAGACAGTTCAACTGTGAAAACTTCAATAGTTTCAATTCTAAAAACCTTAACAGTTCAATTATGAAAACTTCAATAGTTTCAATTGTCAAAACCTTCAACAGCTTCAATTGTCAAAACCTTCAACAGCTTCAATTGTAAATACCTTAAACAGTTTTAATTGAAAATATCTTTAACAAAATTAATATTGTGTAGATACCTTTAACAGTCTAATTTACAAATACCTTCAACAGCTTCAATTAAAATACAACAGCTTCAATTGTACATACCTTTAACATAAGGGTGTAGATATTTAAATCAAGAGTTTTATTGATTGTTTACAATCTATAATTACAGTCTTTTACAGCTGTTTTATTCTGGTGGTTCTTTCACGTCTAGAACTTCGTGCTCGTGGAGTCTTATAGGTCATCCTAATCCTGAACAGCTTTCTGAGAGCAATCAAATGTTTTGAGATGTCTTATTTGATAGAGTAATTTTCTAAATCCCTCCCAGAAAAAAAAAGCACAAATATTTTAATGAAACGACATAAGAAATTTTGACGTTCCGGAGAAAGAATGCAGTTGATTCCTTTTTCCCTCAAAATATTACCAAATATGGATAATTGAGAATAATCTGAAGTTATGTCATAGGGAATCACACTTTCTTATAAAGCGAGGGGATGTTTGGCAATTATTTGTTAGAATGTTCTACTGGGGTTATGAGCGCTATTATAAACAAATTTACACATTTTATCAAGGAAATCTGTGGCAACCATAACATTTTGTAGATAGTATTTGGCCTTGATGTAGGCATTATGACCTTTAAAACATAAAATTATTGAACTTTTTCGAGCAGAGAGTTGATGGGTAAACTCGGGGTCGGACAAAGTATGGCCATTAATCAGATTCAGCTCATAAATCATCGATACTTCTGATGTTGTTGCCTCAGGGTGTGAACTTTCCTTTTTTTCTCCTTTGACAACTTTCAATTCAAGATCGAGAGATGAATTATTTTTATTAATGGGGATATGGCTTGGAGCAATGACTCGGTGATGGACAAAAAATTTCTTGCGAAACAAAACTGGAAAGTTTTCTGATAATGGCAGGTGTCCTCAAAATACTCGATAATGTAATTTTTCCCAAATTTTTCACTTGGCGAAAATAAGACATTAAGTATTGAAGGAAATCCCATTTCAGAAATTTCGATATTTCATGTTTTACAGATTTAAAAGATGAAGATGGCAGTTTTTGGCTTTGTAAAACACGAAATGGAAAACTCCAAAGTGTTACATTTAAATGGCATAAAATATTTTGCTTGAAACAAATATACTCTGTTTTAAATGGTATCATCCAATGACGTCTCTTATATTTTGTGCCTTTTTTATGCTACAAAATCTTGCTTTCTAAAACTATTTCCAACCTATAAAATTTTATAATTATTATTATTATTCTGACAATATATGTTTCTTAAGATATTTATTATCAAATATTATCTCTACAGACCACACTGCAATTATTATATATGTATATTTCTTTTTCGTTTTGATTGAAGAATATCTGGTTCAATACCCAGTTGTTTTTTAACAAGCGCATGACGTGTAAAAGCCGATTTATATGTTTGGTTCCTTTGCTAAATCTTGACGTTAAATATTTTAAATATTCATTAAAAGATTTAGAATATTCACCTAAAAAATATTAAAATAAAATTCTTATACAAATATGCGTGACAAGAAAGTGAGATAAGAAATAGAACCAACCAAATTGGATATTAATACCGGCTGGAATAGGAAATGAATGTTGGAATAAACCAACTAGAATTTGCCATAATGGAAACCCAAATAAGTACTATCTGGATATGTGAGGACTTATGTTTATATTGAGAAGTATAGATAAGTATATTTATTAAAAAGGCATATATTGGATCAAAATATCATTTATTTCACCAATATTTCAGTTGGCTGAACGCCAACCTTTATCAAGGTATTATAACATATTTAATGTGTGTAAACAACAAACTCAGCGCCACATAACGTCAACAGAATTAAGTTTTAAAAATATTTTGTTATATTCAAGGGGGGGGGGGGGGATTTGATATATATATTTATATTATGGACAAAATAAATTTTGTGAAATATGGGTGTGAATATTTTGAAAATTAACAATAACGCCTATTTTATATTTATAATTATTTGTACTATGTGTGTAAAAAGATAGGTATATTTTGAGGTATATTCCCTATTACGAAGTGTAGGTATATTCCAAAGATTCTGGCTTTGATACCAGTATAAACCAAGTATTTGCACAAGGGTAGGATACACAGCAAGCAGTAAATTACCTGTTTTCAGAAGTATTGTGAGGGTAGTCATCTGGATCGAATTCGAACGTCCGAACTTGTCTTTTGCTTAGAACTTGTTCCACCTAGAATACAACGTTGACTTTCAACATATATAATAATTCTTCCTCATTTTAATTCGAAACTATTACAGACGCGTATGATTCTTTTAAAAATTAAACAATTTCTACTTCCTTTACTGCAATAGAAAGATTAATGCGAAGGCCTGGTTCATTAGTGGTGAACCCTGGTTGAGCCAGGCCCTCGCATTAATTTTTTTCCGTTGAAGTAAGGGTAGTAGAAATTGTTTAATTTTTAAAAGAATCATACGCGTCTATAATAGTTTCGAATTTTCATAACAGATGGAACGCTAATGCATCATAATATATTTAAAAATATATAACGTTTAATTCTCTACACGAAGCGCTATGTTTATTTGCGAAGTAAAATGAGGAAAAAGTGTTGACACAACTTAATCTCTATCCTAGCTATTTCCACCATTTCAAGCTTCCTATCTGTGCATGCATCTTTGTCAAAGAAGGAACGAGAGTATAAAGACATATCTTGAAGTGATGTTATTTTATTGATTGCATTCCTTCTCTGTTGTTATTGTTGTTGTCGTGTCAAATTAAGAACCTCAGATGTCTATGAGCATCTCTATAACAGCAGTCGCAATGTCCCCATTACCCCCGATCCCAACATGGGCAGGAGTCCATTGTAGAATGCAGTTCTTCCGGGGGAGAAGTCCGACTACACCTCCCTGCGGTCCCCTCTGGACCCTTGGAATATTTGACCAAATTCTGGTCCAAGGTGACTAACGTGGCAACAGTCCCCATTTTCCAATAAGAGCAAAGCCGATATCTCTTCCTTCTCTGTGTGGATTTTATTTGAAAATTTATGTAGGCGCCAAGCAGGGTTGTTTTATTGATTGTAATATTTATTACCATTCGCTCACACAACAATCATGACACCTAGCACCTTTTACCTTGCTAGGTGACAGAGTTTGGCGACATTCTTATAATGGAAGCGGACAAATTTATGACAAACGTATTCAACTTTATTATTAGCAAAAATTCAAAGCGAGCAGAAACATGGATAAAAATACTTCACCAAGACATAATTCATATTTCACATTTACAATTATTACACCTAATTCCGACTTTGCCGGTCCCAAGCCCGGATGAAAAAGGAGGGGGAGCAGTAAAAAGCTCGCTAAAAAAACTGGGCTCAGCTGGCCCGGCTGATAGTACCCTGTAAGGGCTCCTGATCCAGGGATACAGGATGATCAGCGTTTTTACTCCATGTTAGGAGCGGCTGCACATGGTGTCTGTTCCTCATTTCAGAGGCGGTCATTTCTTTTGGAGCTAAGTCGACCTGCCACTGAGTAGTGCTCCCAGTCTTAATGACAAAGGCAGATGCATTCTACTTCACCCAGTCATGATGATTGTCAAGTCTCAAGCTTTACAAGCTTGATACCCTAATAGGATTGAGTGGAGTTAAGAAAGAAGAAGAAGTCGAAGACAAAGTGTTTGGTCCAAATGAGAAGCAAAAAAGACCCAGATATGAGAATCTCATGAAAACAAGAGTTCGATTCTAAGAAAGTTTGCCTGATGCACATCTCAGAGTGAGAGAGAGAGAGAGAAATGCACATTTTATAGCTGTCAGCGTAATCTGAATAAACCCTACTTGCCAACTTCACTGAGTGGGGATCTTCAAAACATCAATTCGAACACGAGGAATTTGTGAAGATAACTATGAAAAATGCATTTTAAAAATGACAAATTTTTCAGGGTTTCTTGTTTATTTAAAGACTATTTAATCTCCACACACCTATGTACTTTCCCCATATCTAAAACCTTTTTCATATAGTAACACACGTATATCAATCATAAGATTAAAAGGTGACTCAATATTATATGATCTTGAATAAAAACTTTTAAAAACTCCATAATTAATGGTGATGTTGAGTGTGGGACATACCGCCTCAGTAAACACCACCTCCCAGAACCGTTCAATAGCACAATTTGCCGATCTGTTTAGTGTCAATTTAGTTTTTCATTCAGGTTTTAAAAATCCGCAAATCTTCAAGTCTTGAGAATAGCATTGCAACTTCTCGGTTTAGCAACATCCCGTTTGAAGAGCAAAACCGATATCTCTTCCTTCTCTGTGTGTAAATCATTTGAAACTTTAGGTAGGCGCCAAGCAGTGTAGTTTTATTGATTGTAATATTTATTAGCATTCGCTCACACAACAATCATGACACCTAGCACCTTTTACCTTGCTAGGTGACAGGCATGGTAGACCTGCGGATCACTGAGGACTAAACCATCGATATGCAAGCCATTTATATATTCAAATAAGATCTAATTTATTTCTTTCTCTCGCTCAAGAATTTCCTCTAGCATATCTCAATACAATGCTACGTGGTTGGACGACTTTGTCATACCCTCTACCAAACTTTGTTTACCTCTTTCGCCTCATTCCCCTTATGAAAACTCAAGTACGAAAACAAATTCAATCGTAGACAAGAATTATTCAGGATTTTTCTAGCATACAGCTGTCTCATGTCTATAACTATCTTCAGCGTTAGAAGTTTGTGCTCAGGTCGATTCGCTGAATTCCTTTTCATTTTAAATCTTTCACACTTTTAGGCTGTGATTGTAACATAAGGGGAATATATAAACTTATTGGATATAGAGGATTCTATTAATATTTTTTGGATTTTCAAAAATGTTTCAACATTATAGTTTCGCTAAATCAGCCCAGCCATGTATTGGATATAGATGCTGACCAGCATCTAAAAGCGATGAAGAGGAAGGTTTATATAAGTCAACTATCAGATTAGGCACGCTTCTTCTTTTCTTTTCAGCCATTAAATGGTGGAAACACTTCTGTTCTTCCCATTGAAGTAGTCTCACAGGGATGGGAAAATGAGTGAATAAGAATGGAAAATTCGTTAACAACATGAGCTGTAGTAATTGATGGATGGGCAATGAGAGTGAATAAGAATGGAAACTTCGGTAACAACACGAGCTTTAGTAATTAATGGATGGGCAAATGAGAGTGAATAAGAATGGAAAATTCGTTAACAACATGAGCTGTAGTAATTAATGGATGGGCAAATGAGAGTGAATAATACTGGAAACTTCGGTATCAACATGAGCTGTAGTAATTTATGGATGGGCAAATGAGAGTGAATAAGAATGGAAACTTCGGTAACAACATGAGCTGTAGTAATTTATGGATGGGCAAATGAGAGTGAATAAGAATTGAAACTTCGGTAACAACATGAGCTGTAGTAATTAATGGATGGGCAAATGAGAGTGAATAAATACTGGAAACTTCGGTATCAACATGAGCTGTAGTAATTTATGGATGGGCAAATGAGAGTGAATAAGAATGAAACTTCGGTAACAACATGAGCTGTAGTAATTTATGGATGGGCAAATGAGAGTGAATAAGAATTGAAACTTCGGTAACAACATGAGCTGTAGTAATTTATGGATGGGCAAATGAGAGTGAATAAGAATTGAAACTTTCGGTAACAACATGAGCTGTAGTAATTTATGGATGGGCAAATGAGAGTGAATAAGAATTGAAACTTCGGTAACAACATGAGCTGTAGTAATTTATGGA
>CP092867.1:98283325-98303234 GCA_030710605.1 Cordylochernes scorpioides
GATCAAAATGATTGTAACTCTTTTCTCAAGCTTTTGGACTTATCAGCGCTTCAACTTTTATCTTAGTATTTATTATATTATTTCATCTTTCGAATATTGTCTTCTTTGCTGTTCTAATTGTATTTTTATTTCACACTAACCGAATGACCCGGCTTCTCTTGGTTTCTCATCAATTGAAAGTTTGCTATTCAAAAAATTGTTTTAAAAGATATTAATAAATTTGTATGATTATTAATCTGATTATTAGTGGTTATAATAGAGAAATTAATATACCAATCTTATATAGAACGCACATTTGTTACTGACTCTCCAAAATATTCAAAATGTTTCTTAAAATTTTATTCAAAATATTCAATTTATGAATGATATAATCATAGTATTTGTAAATGCAATATTCGTTTGGAATTTGTAAATATACTTTTTGCTTATATCCTTAAGCTTAAAAATCCTTTCTTATTTGGTTTATATATGTTTATATTATTTATATCCTATATCTTTCTTTTAATATTCATTAGAGGAACCGATATGTTTGAAAGCTCGTCGTTAAACGTTATAGAAATAAGAAAGAAACCTTACAAATTTGCTCTTACACGTCTTGTTGCATCTGTTTATTGAACTTCAATAACGGCTCGTCTCTCTCACATCGACCTGCCCACTCTGTGAGAAATAACTCTTGCAGTCCATCGGTGACTAAGTCTTTCCCGCGGTGGGCCCCACCAATGAAGACTGTTTATATTTTATATATATGTATATTCATAATTTATTTCATCATTTATATTTATATTATTCATGTATTTATCATTATTTAGTCTTATATATTAATATTTATTCAATAATGTATATAAAAGACTTTATGGACGTTGTAATAAATTAGTTTCTCAATCTCTCTCTCTGGCCATCCTGTCGTCTGACCAGTCCTGTTTATTCAAGTACTGTGGCTGTTCGTGTTCGTTTAAAAAAAAAATAATAAATGGTGATCGACTGAAAGGAAAAACAATGGGGGAAATAAATGCACAGAAACACAGTAAAATAAAAGGATTTATTTTAAAGATTAAAAACAAAAGGGATAAAAAAACTATTACACTTATATATATAGAATTATGGTTGTATTTAAAGATTAAAACAGAGCTAAAAAAACTAGATAAAAAAGGTTAAGCAAAAAAAGTAAAGTAAAATTAAAGTAGTCTTAGGGAAGGAAGACAAAAATAAATGGCGGGGGGGTGTCGAGCGTTTGTTTACACAGTACCTCGTGGCAGCACCGTCGCAGGCTTGGCTTGGCTTGTGCGATGTCCAATTGTCGCGCGTTGGTTGTCTAATTGTCACGACTCGTTGGTTGTCTAAGGCGTCTTTTCCGCTCTCAAGTTTCTGCTTGAGGGATACTCCAATGCGTTCTCTCCGTCCACAAGACGCTGCTTGCAGGATAGCTTGACGTCTTTCCTTCCACAAGACGCTGCTTGCAGGATAGCTTGACGTCTTTCCTTCCACAAGACGCTGCTTGCAGGATAGCTTGACGTCTTTCCTTCCACAAGACGCTGCTTGCAGGATAGCTTTTAGACGTCTCTCCGTCTGGCAAGGGAACTCAACTTTCCCCTCCGCTTCTAACAAGGGAATCCTGCCAACTGACCAAAAAAAGAATGTAACATGACGCTCCGTCGTCTCCGCCCACGCCGACCTTTGCCCTCGGTCGGTCCAAGCTGGGGCTATCTATAGATATAGATGTCTTGCTCGTTGTCTCCCTTCACCTAAGACCTTCCTTCTATGTACAAAAAGTAAAGGATCTATAAAATAGTTTTAACATTCTCCCACAAAATTTTGCTCTGAAAGAAGTCAAAATTAAGTATAAGACAAAAGAGCATATATATACACAATACACACAAGAGTAGATATGCCTATTACATTACATAAAATACACATAAAATAATACACATATTACACCTTTTTTTTCTTCTCTACAGGTACTTTCACTAGTCCTTCGAGTCATACCTTGCAGGCTTTCTGATTACCCTCCCATATCTATTTCTAGAGTCCCTGGATTCAATATTGGGCCTATTTCCTAAAAATGTTTCAGATTGGGGTTCGGTATTTGAATTGTCCTTTTGAATCGTCTTAACATTCGAGGATATTTCAAGAGGGTGTAAGCGTTGTAGAGCCCTGATCAAGGTTCCTGTGGATGTTTTAACATGGGCCACTCTCACTATTCCATCTTTTCCTGGTATGAGATTTACTATTCGCCCTTTAGGCCAAAACATTCTTTTAAGATTTTCTTGCCCGATCAGTACAACGTCTCCTACTTTCAACTGTCTTCTATCAATATTTTCGGATTTCTGAATCAGCGCGCCTAAATATTCCTTTAAGAATCTCTGCTTCAATTCTCTCTTCAGTTGACCTAACTCTCTGTATCTAGTGTGCAACATTTCTGGCTTTAAATTTTCAAATTCAGGAACGCTAGACTCCGGACCATTTTGTAAAAACTCATTAGGAGTTAACGGTTTTAGATCATTGTCGTCTTCAGAGACATAAGTGAGGGGTCGATTATTAATGATAGATTCGATTTCACAAAGGGCAGTCTGCAGTTGTACATATTTCAGCTTCCTGTGACCTAGCATCTTTATCAACATTTCCTTTATTGTCCTAACCATTCTTTCCCAAAATCCTCCCCACCAAGGAGCGGAAGGAGGGATAAAAATCCATTGTATCCTTTTAATTGAGCTTTCCCTTTCAATTCTAGTCCAATCCAATCTCTTGAATATTCTATTAAGTTTTGCGAAATTGGTGCCATTGTCGCTATATATTTTCTCGGGGCGCCCTCTCCGACAAATAAACCTATGGAGGGCCATCATGAAGACTCCTGTCTCTAAACTCTTCACCAACTCCAGATGAATAGCGCGATAGACGGCGCAAGTAAAGGCGGCTACCCACACTTTCCCACCTTCTTTCAAATGAAGAGGGCCTAATAAATCAACTCCTGTAATTTGGAAGGGTTTGCCCAGTCCAATTCTGTTTTCTGGCAAAGCTGCCATTGGTCTTTGCAGAGACTTTTCTTTAAGTCTCTTGCAAGCAATGCACTTACTGATAATTTTCTTTATCGTTTTCCTTCCCCTGATTATCCAAAATTTCTCTCTCAGCTTTGATAAAATGAATTGCACGCCTACATGTCCATTCTTCAGGTGCACTTCCCATATAAGTTGCTCTACGAAGGGATGGTCGCCTGGTAGAATGATAGGAGTTTTAAATTCTTCTGGGACCTGTCCATGTAAAAGTTTGCTTTCTACACACCAAAGTCCGTCAGTGTTTTTTAATATTTTTAAACTCTTGGTTGCATTCGATTTCTCTATGGAGACTTTCTCCTGAATCATTCGGATAAGCTTTTTTTCTGCCAAGTCTAATTCTGAAACTTTCAAAGGTCCTGTTTCAGTTGACTGTTTTTTAAGTTTTCCTAAAAATCTTAAAACATAGGACATTACCCTGATGTTGAGAGAGTAATTAGACCTCCTTGTCAGTATCCAGTCTTTATAATCGATGTTCAAATTAATGTTGGTTTTCATAATGTTTTCTTCAACAATTATTTCTTTTGGATTTATCGAGAACTCTGAATTGGGCCAGAATTCTTTAGGTTTTTTCAACCATTCGGGGCCCTCCCACCATCTGCTTTGCACAAACTGGCTTGGAGGGCAACCTCGAGACAGAAGATCGGCCGGGTTCAACTGACTAGGAACGAACCTCCAATCGTTCAAATTGGTAGTGGCCTGTATTTCTCTGACTCGGTTTCTCACGAAAACTCTCCACTCAATTTCTCTCTTTATCCAACTTAGCGCGGTAGTAGAGTCAGACCAAAGAGTTGTTTCACATTTTCTTTTCAAGGCAGCTTGGATTGCATTGGCTAGTCTAGCTCCTAGTACCATGGCCATTAATTCCAAGCGAGGGATCGTAATACTCTTCATAGGAGCTAATCTGACTTTGCTCCAAATCAAAGTTAGAGTATTTTCTCGTCCCGTTTCGCTCCTTAAATAGGCTACAGCTCCATAGCCTGTTTGACTAGCGTCACAAAAGATATGAACTTCTGTAGGGAAAATGAGATCATTCCACATATATCTCGGTATCTTTATTAACTCTATTAATTTTATTTGATCCAACCAGGTTCGAAATTCCTGGGCCATACTTTCGGGTAGAGGTGTATCCCAACCTAGTTTCAGTCCCCATGATCGCTGCAGTAACAACTTTGGTGGCAAGAATACTGGAGCGCAAAATCCAAGTGGATCAAATATCCGCTGAACCATGGACAGTACCAGCCTTTTCGTTAATTTGGTTTGAAGACTCAAATTGTCAGGGAGTTCGTATTTTAATGAATCTTCCATTTTATTCCAAACAACACCCAATATTTTTGTACAAGTCCCCTTTTCAGGGTTTTCCTCCAGAGAATATTCCCACTCTCGTAAGTCCATTTTAGCCCTGTCCATAATTTCAATTGCGGCCTTTTGAAATTCCTGCACTTCCTGCTTTGTTTCCAGCGAGGTAATACAATTGTCCATGTAGAAGGATTGAGCTAAAATCTTTGCCCATTGAACAAGTGGTCCCCTTATTGATTGAAGATGGTATTCTATTACGGCGTTCAGCACAAAAGGACTACAGTTTAAGCCAAATACAAGTCTCTTATGCCTGTAAGCTATTAGTTCTCTATCGCTCTCCTTTTCCCACCAAAGGAATCTAAGGTAGTTCCGTTCAGATTCTTCAATGGCCACCATCTGGAATGCTTTTCTTATATCTGCCGTGACTCCAAATTTATTTTCCCGAAATCTTATCATCATTTCAGGGATTCTTTCCAATAAATTCGGTCCCTTTTCTAAACATTGATTCAACGATAGTCCATTATGACCTAGACAAGAAGCATCGAAAACGGGACGTATGGGCGTCGTTTTAGATTCCATCTTGTACACAGGGCGGTGAGGTAAATAGTAGCCTCTTCTCTCGAGAGGATTTTCCTCGACTCTTTCAATGAGTCCTTCAGTCAGCCAGTCTCTAAAGATCTGACTATATTCGGTCAACTTATTCTGTGAGGTCATTTTCTTAGTGCTTATATCTAACCTTTTTATCGCTATGTCAAGATTGCTGGGGATTGACTCCTTTTCTACCTTCCAAGGTAGACCTACAGAATATCTCTGATCACTTTGTCTTTGAATTTTTGTTATAAACTTTTCTTTTATTTCCTGATATCTGGTCTCTTTGGAGCAAGTTTCAACAGGATCCCTAATGCCTAGTACTTCTAGATCCCACAAATCCTTTAAATCGCCTCGCGTTGTTAGCAGATTCAAAGTCTGCTGCACATTGTCATTGCTATCAATAATTGGCGAATTGCCCATTAGTGTCCAACCTAATTTCGTTTCCACCGCAGTTAAATCTGCTTCAACTTGAACTATTTTTCCTGTCAAAATCATACCTAGATAGTTAGCACCAATCAATATGTCAATCTCTTGTCCTTTAAAATTGTCCTGAGACAATATTATGCCCTTAATCTTCAATTTTTCTAACCAGTCTCCTTTTGGCAAAGGTGGTATGGCGTCGCAAATTTTACGTTGATCCAGCGCCTCAATATGGATCACATCTCTTTTATTACCTAAATTCTCCAATTCTAACATAAATTTACCGTGCTTTTCTTCACCAATCTTATTACCTCCAAAAAGACTTTTAGCTATGGTTATTTCGCCTTTTCTTTCTATTCCTATACTCCAGACTAACGACTGTTTGATATACGAAAACTGACTTCCACTGTCGAGGAGAACTCTAACCCTTCTAGAGGCATTTGGGCCTCTTAACAGTGCTACCGTGGTCATCAGCAAGACCTGACCTGTGCAGGCTTGACTAGAAAGCGATGCAATGGGTTCAGTTGCATTTTCCTTTAGATTTTCTCTTCCTGGTTTCGTTAACCGGTTAGAAGAATTTCCTTCACATAAAACTTCTAAGTGGTTTCTCCCACAGTTTTTGCACTCCAATTGTTCTCGGCACTGACTCTGTATGTGTCCCTTTCTTAAGCATTTGAAACATAGATGGGCACTACGTATTTTATCATTTCTCTCTCCCGGAGACATTTTCATTATGGAGCGGCATTGATGACTCGCATGATTTGTTCTTTCACAAAAGAAGCATTTTATATTAGTTCGCCCTCCGAACAGACTAGACACAGTGGCGGGTCTGAAATTGTTCCTTGTTCTGGTCCCATCATTGTAAGACCTTTTATAGGGTTCCTCCTGCTTAAAGCCTTTTTCCACAAATTTCAGCCGTTGAGCACTCCTTACTTCGGCTTTTAGAAAGTCCAATAATAACCTGAGCCTTTCTTGAGCTCCTCCAACCCTTTTATCTGACTCTTCCCGTTTTGCTAACTCTAGACCATAACCCGAAGAAGGATGCCTGTGCCATATTTTCAAAATATCCGAAGGTAATGAAGACTCGACAAGAGGGTATAAAAAAATACCCGACAACTGGGGATCAATGCCCAGTGTCTCTAACGACCGGAGGTGACTGCTCAGTTCGTCGTACAGACTGCTTAAATTTTCTATTTTCTTTCTTTACATTAGATATAACCGAATTCAATAGACGTCTGACATATAGTTCTGTCAGTATATTCGGGTCACCGAATCGCTCCTGTAGGGCTTGTACTGCCAAAACATAGTTGGCGCCTGTAACGGGATAGCTTGCTACAACACGATAGGCTTCTGAATTTGGTACAATTGCTTGACGCAAATATAAAAACCGGTCGCTATCGGATAAATTCTTATTTTCGTGAATTTTCGAAAACTGCGCCCACCAAGGCAACCAACCTTCCAGAGAGCCATCATAGCTTTTTAGGGCTAACTCTGGTAATTTCACATTTATTACAGTGTCCTCGCTAGCAATCGGGATTGTTTCCTCTTTATCGGGATTCCGTAATACACTGACTTTCTGTTGAATATCAAACTTTTCCTCTTCATATTTATCGCATTCTTGCCATTCCCTATCAATACTTTCCTCTGTAATCTTTTCTTTCACAACCAATAAAGCCTGATATTTTTCGTTTAGATCTACAAGTTTCGTGTAATAAGACTCTAGTCTATTAAACTTAGAATAAATATCATTCTTAGCAATTTGAGACTTTTCAAATTCTCCATTTATTTCATTAATAATTCTAGTGAAAGTACCTCTTAAGGCTTTTCTGCGCTTTTTAATTGCATCCATTTCCTCCATATTTCCTTTAAATCGATCACGTCCGGCTCACCAAAATGTTCGTGTTCGTTTAAAAAAAAAATAATAAATGGTGATCGACTGAAAGGAAAAACAATGGGGGAAATAAATGCACAGAAACACAGTAAAATAAAAGGATTTATTTTAAAGATTAAAAACAAAAGGGATAAAAAAAACTATTACACTTATATATATAGAATTATGGTTGTATTTAAAGATTAAAACAGAGCTAAAAAAAACTAGATAAAAAAGGTTAAGCAAAAAAAGTAAAGTAAAATTAAAGTAGTCTTAGGGAAGGAAGACAAAAATAAATGGCGGGGGGGTGTCGAGCGTTTGTTTACACAGTACCTCGTGGCAGCACCGTCGCAGGCTTGGCTTGGCTTGTGCGATGTCCAATTGTCGCGCGTTGGTTGTCTAATTGTCACGACTCGTTGGTTGTCTAAGGCGTCTTTTCCGCTCTCAAGTTTCTGCTTGAGGGATACTCCAATGCGTTCTCTCCGTCCACAAGACGCTGCTTGCAGGATAGCTTGACGTCTTTCCTTCCACAAGACGCTGCTTGCAGGATAGCTTGACGTCTTTCCTTCCACAAGACGCTGCTTGCAGGATAGCTTGACGTCTTTCCTTCCACAAGACGCTGCTTGCAGGATAGCTTTTAGACGTCTCTCCGTCTGGCAAGGGAACTCAACTTTCCCCTCCGCTTCTAACAAGGGAATCCTGCCAACTGACCAAAAAAAGAATGTAACATGACGCTCCGTCGTCTCCGCCCACGCCGACCTTTGCCCTCGGTCGGTCCAAGCTGGGGCTATCTATAGATATAGATGTCTTGCTCGTTGTCTCCCTTCACCTAAGACCTTCCTTCTATGTACAAAAAGTAAAGGATCTATAAAATAGTTTTAACAGTGGCTCATATAGAAACAGAATATAGTATTTGAGCTCTAAAAAGCTGTTTACCGGATTAAATTGGTGAAACTGCTGGAAGGATTAACCATTAATCCGTAGTAAGGACAGTATGAAGTTTGTTTATTTCAAAAAGTAAAATTCGTTCTTAAATCTTATTGATTGTATCTTTTAACACATAGAGGGACTTTTTTTGTACACTATGAAAACCTGGAAGAAGAGCAAACATTAAGAAAGTCTAAGCATCCTAAGATATTTACGTGAGACTTCATTCGCCCAAGAAGAAAAAAAAAGTGGACTTCCAAAAATTGGATCATTCATCACGACAATCCTCGGCCTCACGCCGCTACATCTGGGCTGACTTATTTGGTCAAAAACGATGTCCTATCACTTCAGCAACCTCCTGATTCTCCAGACCTAGCACAAAATGATGTTCCGCCTTCCAGAACTCGAAACGGATTCAACAGAGAGTAGATTCGACAGTACAGAGGGCTATGTTGCGGATTAGAGAATGATACTGAAACCATGAACTTTCCTAATATTTCGAACAACGGTAAAAATATTGGTGACTATGTATGGATACAAGAGGAGGGTATATTTAAATATACAAATACATTTTTTATTGCCTTACAACATTAAAAAAAAAATTGATCATTCTGTGAATTTATTGGACAATTAGTGTAATATATCTCATTATGTGTGTATATATTTTACCCGTGTGTATGGGATTGTAATGAACTACATGTGAAATACATCGTAATGAGTTTGTCCATTCTTGAAACAATTACAGACGTCTCCGGCAACATTCACAAGCCGGCGGTGTGTGGGAGGGGTCTCTGTGTTGTAACTTCCGCCTCTTACCGCAGGAAATACGCAGGTGAGTTAGCCCTTGGAAAGAAAACTTCTTGGAAACGCCTGTCCAGGGCAGTGGCAACTTCCCTAAGGATAGAAAGCATGGACATCGGAATTTTCTGTTGTGACATAGCTTGTTTAGGGAGGAACAACTTCCTAAGATAGAGATAGCCATCGGTATCTGCGGTTGTAAAACGGAATGCCTTGGGACGAACAACTTTCCCTAAGACATATACATAGGTATCTGCGGTTGTAAAACGGAATGCCATGGGAATAACAACTTTCTCCAAGATAGAGATGAATAACAGTATCTGAAGTTGTAACACGGCATGTCTATGGAGGAACAACTTTCCTTATGACATATACATCGGTATCTGCGGTTGTAAAACGGAATGTCTCGGGACGAACAACTTTCCCTAAGACATATACATCGGTATCTGCGGTTGTAACATGGCATGCCATGGAAATAACAACTTTCTCCAAGACAAACATGGACAACGTTATCTGAAGTTGTAACACATGTCTATGGAGAAAAAACTTTCCCAAAGATATATACATCAGCATGTAACATGACATGCCTTGGAAATAATAACTTTCTCCAAGATAGACATGGACAACAGTATCTGAAGTTATAACACGACATGTCTATGGACGAACAATATTTCCTAAGACAGCCATGGACATCGATCTATATGAGGTTGTAACATAGAGTGTCTAGGGAAAGGAAAAGTTCCATTATAAACACACACACACACATATATATATATATATAGAATAAATTATATATTTCAATATAATTCTAAATATTAGAAGTAATATTCATTAGAAGCTAATAAATTCACGTGGCGTGTATTTATCCACCTAGAGTTTTATTATATGCTAGTTGTTAATCTTTATAATTGACTAACTTCAAATATATATATAGGAGATGTTTCTCCAGTCGACATTGAGAACAGTATAATTTGGCAGAGTTGCAGGTTTAAGTATCTCGTGAAACGAACCAATAGAGAATGTTACTTCCTAGCACGGAGATTGATCCTAAATATCGTTGGGCATATTTTGCCGACCTTCCAAATAGTAAAACATGACACGGCATAGTGTCCCATAGTGTTCCCATCCCTGGACACTTTTATTTTTCCGTTCATCATTACTCTTCATAATTCACCCTTTCATACCCATCCAAAAAGGTTAGAAATAGTCAATATTTCATCTTGAAATAAATTTTGATTTTTCATTGAAAAGAAAATCATGCGGTGTAACTTCAAATGTTGTTTTAGAGTAAGAATTAGAAGAACCGGGAAATCTACAAGGAGATTTGAGATGGCATTTAGTTGTAAATGTGATGTATCCATGTTTTATCGTGCTGGAACAAGTAGAGACCATTAAAGGAAGATATTTCTCAGAGAAATAAAGCAGTAAATAAAACCGCTATACAGCCCCGGTGATGAAGCAACATTGCCGCGGTGTAGAAAAGATCGCAGCGGCCCAGCGGGCGGGCGGCCGCGGGTCCACGACGTAATGCCTATAATCGGCCCCAGGAGCCAATTAGGGTATCAAAGGGCCCAATCAATCAGGCCGCACGATTGTTGACGGCCGCAGGAATTAATCTCCAACTCACATCGCCGCCTCCCCCCCAAAAAAACGTAATTGATACCTCAGATGTAAAGATCTTCCGAAGCGCCTTGACGGACGTCCGCTAAATTTAGCGGCCGCCACCCAGGTTCCCGGCAATTAGGCCGGACTGGCTGATACACTCAGGCCGATGGAACTTCCACTTCCTCGGGCACTTTCCTAAATACAGTTCACACTCAGGGGTGGAGGAGTAGCTTAAACTGTCGATTTCCGATATCCACGACACGGGATTGAATCTCGAATTGCCCACTTTTTCTGATGAAAAAAATTATTTCAATGGCCCCCGACTCTTTCCCAAGTTAAACCCTACCAATGAGCGCAAGTAAGCAAACTGTACTCTGGAAAACTTGTAAGTGCAAAATTCGAACTGCTTTCTACGTGTGTAGGCATGTAGTTCACTTACAGTTAAAAGCAGTCTCTAAATAACCACCATGATTATCATCGCCACGTGTACTTGGGTGTCCACCCCTACTTCACACTCAAATGTATAACATATAACTCTAAAGTATTTTTCGTAAATTTAAAGAAAAAAAAAAGTTATCCAAACCTTTTTGAATAAGTATAACATTTTTTTTTTATATATGTAAGCACCAGAGGTAGAGGAATCGCCAATATTTTCTTAAGTGTTACATTGTGTTGAAGCAAAAGGGATGGTTGAATTATTGTGGTTGTGTCACTTCGATGAAATTGCCGGCCTCTAGGCTAAATTCACGCTGATATACAGGTAAGTAGACAATTAAGAGGGACACAGTGAACATAAATCTCGTGAAAACAACTTAGATCAGGGGTTGACAACCTTTTGAGTCAGAAAAGCCAAAAATTACAATTTACAAAATTTCAAAGTTTTAAAGAACCACACATTGCACATATTATTGCGAACAATAAATAGTACTTATATATAAAATGAAAGGATTTAAAGGCACGAATGTTTCTTTTATAAATAATACAAACTTTTACTGCCCTTACTGCGATGAAAAAATATATTGGAGGGCTTGGCTCATCAATGGTGAACCCTCCTCCCAGTGGTTTCGCCAATTTAATCCACCAGACCGCTTCTCAGGGCTCTAATACTGTATTGGACGATTCTGCCTATATACGCAGCACTGAAGGATGGAATCTCAGAAATGGTTTTCAAGAAAACTATGGACATAAACTTATAGGACAGTAGAATTACATTCAAATATAAATAAATATTTGCGTATGGAACTAAAGAGCAGCAGTTTCACATCCAAATGGATGACTTTTCTTGTTTTATCAAGAGAATGGATTAGCTACAACACATCCTAACCTAGGGTGGGTTTGGACTTCAATGTTGATCATTAACTCAACTGACCTTGACAGGTATTGCTCTTACCGCCTTCGCTGTTGCGTGCTCCGCTGACAATACTTCGCAAGAACAGGTCAAATGAATGATCACAGCATTAAAGAGAAATGTTACTCTTGAGAACAACAATGTAAGAGCCTTATATCTGAATTTTCCAGTGAGCAATACCTTCTTGTGTTGGCTGCCTTCTTATCTAGTTAGTAGGATCATTGGTGAACTCTCTATTCTCTGTAAAACGACATTTGAAAATTATCCCGCATGTGTTTCTTTTTCAACGAAAAAACAAAATTTATTTAGGGAGAAATAACGATTATTTCTAACCTTAGGGATGAGGTATGAAAAGATGAACTGTGAAGAGTAATGATAAACGGAAAAATAAAAGTGTCCAGGGATGGAAATCGAACCCACAGTGTTCCGCTTACCGGGCAGATGCCATGTCCAGGGTAGCCTAGTGGACATGGCATCTGCCCGGAACACTCAGGATTCGATTCCCATCCTTGGACACTTTTATTTTCCGTTTATCATTACTCTTCACAGTTCATCTTTTCATACCTCATCCCTAAGGTTAGAAATAATCGTTATTTCGCCCTAAATAAATTTTGTTTTTTCTTTGAAAAAGAAACACATGCGGGATAATTTTCAAATGTCGTTTTACAATCACAAGCCGCATTATATTATATTGTATTATAAATCTCTATTCTCTATATACAGTCGAATTTGGCTAATTCAAAGCCCAAGGAAGCAAAAAAATCGATTCATCCAAAAATTAAAATTAAAAAGATTTTGATTAAAAGGCTTAAAAGTCTAGAGACCAAGATAAATATTCAAATTGAAGACGTTTTCGTATTAAAGACATTCGAATTATCCAAGTTTTAAATATCCCTATAGTACACGTGGTACAGGCCATGATAATCATGGTGAGAGAAGTTGGAGATTGATTTTACTGTAGGTATACCACATGTCTACACATGTGAAAAGCATTTCGACCTTTGAATTTACAAATGTGCCAAAGCCCCGTTCTATATGCTATTGTCCAGATTGTGAATATAATCACCATATCATTTATGTGAAGTAGTTAGTAAAAACATGAAAACGACAATAAATACGATATAAACACAAGTTGTAAATGACCATCACCAACAAAAATCAAGGAGTCTTCATGCTAATTTTCACAGCTGTAAACTCTCTCTCTCTCTCTCTGTCGACCTCCATCCTGAGGCAATGAAATTGACCAGCGTGGCAAAGGCTACCATCTACAAGTACCATCTTGGTCTTGAGGTGGGTAACACCAGCCATCACCTCGACCTGCCCACTCTGTGGGAAAGAACTCTCGCAGTCCATCGGTGGCGGAGTCTTTCCCGCGGTGGGCCCCACCAATGAAGACTGTATATATTTTATATATATGTATATTTATCAATTATTTTTATATATTTATATCCATATATTCATATATTTATCATTATATAATCTTATCTATATTTATTCTGTATTTAACCTTATATAATCATATATGGACTACAACGTCCATAAATCAGTTTCGATCTCAATCTCTCTCTCACTTATAAAAAAATCTACTATCAGTAAATTACAATGATTAGAAACCCGCGGATTTAGAAAGGAGTCTAAGAAGGCTGACTTGTACTAGCATTCAACATCATTGAATATCGCTCTCTCAAATTTCATTAATACAGATATACTCTCTATTATTTAATCAAACAAAAAGTAAGAAAAGATCAAATATGTGAAATAAACTCTGAGAGAAAACTAACAAAAACTATAACAGACTTGGAACAAAACACTATAAAGGAATGACAATACATCCAGATGGCACAAGAACCTATAGGGCATGCAACAACTGTCCTGGTGTGGAACTAACACCTACCCACATATTCTCATGCCCAGCAATGGCCGCAGCCTTGCAGAAAATTGTCATGGACCCAGATCAGCAACTTTATACACCTAAGATAGTGGACATTGCTGCTGCTGTGATGGAGATGCCTGGAGACATCTGAGGCTTCTCTTTGGACACGACAACAACAACAACAACTCTCTTTTATTTTTTTTTTTGTTCTGCTTATCCCTAGTACATGTGGTACAGGCCATGATGATCATGGTGGGTAGAAGTTGGCGACTGCTTTTACTATAAGTGCACCACATGTCTACACATGTGAAAAACTCTCAATTATAAAAGGGAAGTGTGGGCAGATTTTGATGAACATTGTGAATTGTAATGATATTGGTGCGTAAAACATTATTGTCATGACCACAATTCATGACGTTAAAGCGTGGCCGCGGTTCACCACCGTTAAATGGGCAGGCGAGCGATGTCCAGAGTTTATAAATGTACAGCATGCCTCTTTAACGACCACGCTAGGTTAGCGACCTCTAGTCAAAAGTCCTCGTATTTAAAACATTGCCCTGAATAACACCTTTGAATTTGGTTTCCAAGCTATTTATAAATTATTTTTGGAGCAGTTCAAAATATGGCCAGCTTTCATCATTAGTACACATTATAAAAACCAGAAACTCTCAATTATCAAAGAGAAGAGTGGGCAAGTGTTAATGAACATTGTGAATTGTAATGATATTACAGCATGAATCATTATTGCCACATACCGCAAATCATGATGAGGCGTGACCGCGGTTCACCACCGTTAAATGGGAAGGCGGGTGATGTCCAGAGTTTAAAAATCTATAACATGCCTCTTTAACGACCACGCCAGGTTAGCGACCTCTAGTCAAAAGTCCTCGTCTTCAAAAATTTTCCTAAATAGCTTCACTGAATTTGATCTCCAAGCTATCTACAATTTCATAATATGGGCAGCTTTATCACCAGTACATTATAAAAACCAGTAACCTTCTATTATAAAAGAGTAGGGTAGGTAGGTTTTGATGAGAATTGTGAATTGTAAAGATATTGGTGGATAAATCATTATTGCCATGACCACAATGAGGCGTGACCGCGGTTCACCACCACCAGATGGGCTGGCAGGCAGGCGGGCGATGTCCGTGTTTACAACCCCCGCCAAACAGGAAGTAGCTCACAGCAAGTTCAAGGTTTTCTGCTATCTTCGTCGTTGACGTAACCGCCGGCAGGTTTGTTCGCACCTTCCTCCAGTCTTCACGTGCTGACACCCCCATCTCCCCTCGTTCAAAGACAATTTTATAATTACAGTAGAACAATCTCCATGAGAGGACACTCCCACTAGAGGACACCTCTCTACAAAGAACAGTTTTCATTTACAAAATCACCATTTTTGTTATCTTGACACTCTCCGGTAAGAGGACACCTCTCTACAAAGGACAGTCTTTATTTACAAAATACCATTTTTCCTATCTTGACACTCTCCGGTAAGAGGACACCTCTCTACAAAGAACAGTTTTCATTCACAAAATTACCATTTTTGCTATCTTGACACTCTCCGGTAAGAGGACACCTCTCTACAAAGGACAGTTTTTATTTACAAAATTACCATTTTTGCTATCTTGACACTCTCCGGTAAGAGAACACCTCTCTAAAAAGGACAGTTTTCATTTACAAAATACCATTTTTTCTATCTTTACACTCCCGCTAGAAGACACCTCTCTACAAAGGGCAGTTTTCATTTACAAAATTAACATTTTTACTATTTAGACACTCTTCGGTAAGAAGACACCTCTCCCTAAAGAACACTATGGCTTTGCAATCAGGTGTTGTCCTTTACAGGGAGGTTCTACTGTATTTATAGAGAGATTATTAGTTTTTAATGAAATGGTTGAATAAATCATTAGTTTTCTTTCTTGTGGGCATTTCATGAATCCTAAATATTCCTGTCCAATGAATGATCAATTATAGACCTATATATTTCTTTTTATTAACACTATTTTTTTTCCATCTGAAGGCCTATCTGATGTATGACCGAATTTTATCTTAGCTAGAAGTTAAAAAAGGACGACGAAGAAGCTGGTTGTTCGAGCTTTGTGATTCTTTCTTTTTGGACTTCAAGTTAGGTCAATCCGGTCAACTCTAACAATGAAGATATCTGAAAGAAAGATTATGAAAAAAATCTGTAAAAAATCAAACCTTGGTGACATTATAATCGTTCATTTGTACGAATAATACAGATTGTACGAGGACTTTACAGAATTACAATGTTCTAAACAAGTTGTAGGACAAGAAATATCGCCTCAAACAACAAACAAGCCGGTCCAACATTCCGCCGGTCTCGGTGGCCCATTGAAATGCAATGCTCACCAGGCGTGGTTATTACACTGATGGATGCCATTCATTGCCGCTGCTTCATTAAAATTTATCAAATTGCGGGGACGAAATTTGTATAAATCTAGAGTAAAGACACTAATTCATTATCCCCGGGGAAAACTTCATATAAATTATGGATTTCGTTAATGGATCAGAAGGAAATAAAAGAAAATGAAGGCGCGGAGACAGGAAATTTTTGTGGCCTTTTAAAATACTTCTCAAGACATTTATTTTAGGATCCCTTTATCATAATTTGGTCTTGGCTCTATTTTGGTTTCATACTGGTGTTACTACTTTCTAGAAATATCCAGTGAGTGGGCTGCTTCACTCAATGTAGTCTGGTTTCTTTATGCGCTAATATTGAAGACTCTGCCTATACTGCCTATGCTTCGTATTGAATTCCAATTGAAACCATTGGTATCTGACCCAAGTAATTAAATAAATATACAAGGTTGGGTTAATAAGTAATGCACAATAATCAATAATATTTTTTATTTGACAAACCATAAACTTTGTATATATAAATACCTAACTATTAGCTATATATCATTCATTATATCCACCCTCTCTCTGTACATATTTGGTTCAGCGTTCTTTCCAACTTACAAAAGCACTTTGGTAAAATGCTACATCTTGCTTTCTGAACCACCCTCTAACCTCATGGAGTATGTATTTATAGTTTATGAGAACATTTTACAATGATTATAATGGTCCATGTGATAGATTATATTTTCCATAGCATCGTTCTGAGGGTATTGTTCTGAGGTATATTAGTGAAATTTTTTCGGAATATTTTGACTACAGACTCCGGCCATTGGAGATTCCTTCCAACCCGACTTATGTCCACAATTATATCCATACTCTTTGCTGGTCGTTCAGGAAAAGAGAAATGGAAGAGTGCACATCTCTTACACTACCTCTACTAATATGTAATCGAGAAGTTTATTTCACATCTCGAAAATAAAATTTGGTATATAGTGATTCTCAATTTTAGCTTTTACCATTTCTTCTTCATATTCAATTTCCAATAATTTTATGCGCGCGGGGCGGGGGCAACAACGTCCAGATAGGTAAGTATTTCTTTAGGAAATTTCCAAAAGTCTGTTCATATTAACATCATTGGGAATGATAGCAGAATTCACAATGTCCTTTTGCCTTTTTTGTGAAAAGGATTTGGAGGAATCCAGCGTTGGACGCTGAGGAAGTTTCTGCCGAAGAGTCGCCGAGGAACTCTATGATCCCATGAGCTTCCTTCATCGCCGACCTTCCTTTCTCGCGACCTTGGGCTGGTCCAGCAAGGACGAGACGGTTTTTGTCACAGAAGAGTTTCCTCTATCTTGTTGACGGCAGTTATACGGAGTGTGGGTGGGACATTTGGTGTTAAAGACGTTTTTGACCTGTTTTTACAAATATTTATTTTTAAGATGAGTTTCTACAATGATACTCTAAAAGGAATATGACTAAATATTGATAAAACTTGGCGTTCGAATCTTTGGTGATCAGCAGTTTCGCCACCTCAATCTACTAGGCCGTCATAGCTGTTGTATTCTGCGATCTAGTAGGAATTGGAAGGTTGGCCATGGCTCATTCCAACTACAGAGAATGATAATTGTTGAAATTTCTAAATATTTTGGTTACGAATGCTCAGAATTTCAGCTCACAAGTCAATAAAACAAAGCTTTATTTAAACACCATTGTAGAACAATTGTAAAATAAATAATATTTTTCGTGCTATTTTGATATAATTCGTGTGGGAATATTTTCTAAATGGAAGATGAAAAAAATCAAACAATCCTTGTGTGAAACGAGAATCGTATCTTTTAAATGTTATATATATTTCTTTGAATGTTAAAATTTTGAAGCAGTGTGCAGTCGTTAAATGCCTCATACATGTAAAAAACAAAGAGGCAATATTATTATTGGTGAAAATACCTAGCTGTTATTATATTCGCCATATACGCATATATTCGCCAGATAAGAACAATTTACGTCTAAATTCGTACCGCTTTTCAAACTAAATCTTCAAAATTTCTTTTTAAAAGTTATATGGGTCGTAGATCATCTTTGAGATCGGGGCCTAATGTGTGCCATTGACATTGATTCTATTCTGATATGGGGGGAAGTTTCTTCGCCAAAATATCGATCTTTTTTTTTTTGGCCTTTGTGAAATTAGAAATGACCTTCCCAAATCCGATGAAAGAGCTCCTCCATGAAAGACTAGGTTTGATAATGTTCTTTTGTTCGAAAAATCTCAATTTATACAAGTTCACAGCACAATATACAGTAGCTAATGTTTCACCACCATCAATTGAAGAGCCTCTCTAATCCCAGTTGAATGTCAACCAGAGGGGAAATGAGGCTTCAGCCCCTCAGATAGGAGGGAGCGGCTAACAACCATGTCCAATCCTGTCACGCGGCAATTGCCCTCTAGGTGGGTTACGGTGCATTAGCAGGTTGGCCGCTTGGTGAACACGTGAACTTGATTGACGAGGTTGTGTAGAGAGGATCATCTTCAGCTCTCCATATTCTAGCATCCATCAACTAGACCAATATCGGTCTGTAAGATGACAGCTCTACAAGGGCGGTCAACAAGGGAACTAGAACATTAAGAGATTGACATATTTGCCTTAAAAAACAAGAATGTGGACTGTGGGTGGCGGGTGTGTTTGTCGGATCAAGACGTCCATTCATCCATCAGGGCGGCATCATTTATTTCCGCGGCTAGCAGGGGGAATTTTAATTGTGTGCCTCGATCCCTCCCCTCCAGGGCAGGAATGTTTGTTTTAGGGGGCAAGCAGGCAAGTTTGACGTCTCACTTTCAACACTCCTTCCTTAATTGGCGCCTTCGAATACTTTTACACCCTCAAATTAGCAGGCCCCTATTGTTACCTCTTTGTTTCTACCCTTCCCCTCTTGAACGCTTTCCCTCCATACCATTACTTTACTAATGAAAACTTTCCCTGGTGGGAAATTCAATTTGGGCTCTAAATTATCATTAGAGTCGTTTTTTTTATCTATTTTTATAATCGCTTAATGATAAATGATGAGACAATTTTTTAAAAAACTAAATGATTATTTAGATGCATAAGCGAAGAGATAGGTTTATGTAATGAATTTTTTAAAGAGAATGAATGTGTGTGTGTTCCTATATTTTGATGCCTTTATATATAAGAGTCATGTTTTGGATTTTTCTACGCTGCCTGGAGTAAAGGAGCTCCATCTATGCTTCCTTCCTGTGGTGAATCTGTATAAGACCCTGGAGGCTGTTGTTGGGTTCTGTGCTGCCTGGAGTATAGGAGCTCCATCTATGCTTCCTTCCTGTGGTGAATCTGTATAAGACCCTGGAGGCTGTTGTTGGGTTCTGTGCTGCCTGGAGTATAGGAGCTCCATCTATGCTTCCTTCCTGTGGTGAATCTGTATAAGACCCTGGAGGCTGTTGTTGGGTTCTGTGCTGCCTGGAGTATAGGAGCTCCATCTATGCTTCCTTCCTGTGGTAAATCTGTATAAGACCGGTGGTCTTAATAAACCTGTATGTGTGTGTATTGGAGTTTTCTCTTTTTTTTATTATCGATATTTAACATTTATTAAAGCTGAGTGTTGCCAACTCTGTAAACATGAAGCCTTCTCGAGTGGATACGGCAAGTTTTGCTGAGTTGAGATCTTTTAAATGGGTGTTGTTTGCTGGGGGATTGTTTATTGATGGTGTTTGAATCAATTTAGAAGTCCAGCTCTCTAAAAATACCCTTTTATGT
>CP092867.1:98303334-98335890 GCA_030710605.1 Cordylochernes scorpioides
TCAAATCAGCAAAACTTGTCGTATGCAGTCCGAAAAGGCCTCATGTTTACAGAGTTGGCAACACTCAGCTTTAAGAAATACTAAATATCGATTTAAGAAAAATTCAAAACACACACATACAGCTTTATTAAGACCACCTGTCTTATACAGATTCACCACAGGAAGGAAGCATAGATGGAGCTCCTATACTCCAGGCAGCACAGAACCCAACAACAGCCTCCAGGGTCTTATACAGGTTCACCACAGGAAGGAAGCATAGATGGAGCTCCAATACTCCAGCAACGTAGAAAAATTCAAAACACACACATACAGCTTTATTAAGACCACCGGTCTTACACAGATCCACCACAAGAAGGAAGCATAGATGGAGCTCCTATACTCCAGGCAGCGTATAAAAATCCAAAACACACACATACAGCTTTATTAAGACCAAAGGTCTTATACAGATTCACCACAGGAAGGAAGCATAGATGGAGCTCCTATACTCCAGGCAGCATAGAAAAATCCAAAACACACACATAAAGCTTTATTAAGACCACCTGTCTTATACAGATTCACCACAAGAAGGAAGCATAGATGGAGTTGCTATACTCCAGGCAGCGTAGAAAAATCTAAAACACACACTTACAGCTTCATTAAGACCACCTGTCTTATACAGATTCACCACAAGAAGGAAGCATAGATGGAGCTCCTATACTCCAGGCAGCGTAGAAAAATCCAAAACATGACTCTTATATATAGGCGTCAAAATATAGGAACACAAATTCATTCTCTTTAAAAAATTCATCACAAACCTATCTCTTCGCTTATGCATCTAAATAATCATTTAAATTTTTCTTAAATTGTCTCATCATTTATCATTAAGCGATTATAAAAATAGCTAAAAAACGACCCTAATGATCATTTAGAGCCCAAATTGAATTTCCCACCAGGGAAAGTTTTCATTAGTAAAGTAATGGTATGGAGGGAAAGCGTTCAAGAGGGAAAGGGTAGAAACAAAGAGGTAACAATAGGGGCCTGCTAATTTGAGGGTGTAAAAGTATTCGAAGGCGCCAATTAAGGAAGGAGTGTTGAAAGTGAGACGTCAAACTTGCCTGCTTGCCCCCTAAAACAAACATTCCTGCCCTGGAGGGGAGGGATCGAGGCACACAATTAAAATTCCCCCTGCTAGCCGCGGAAATAAATGATGCCGCCCTGATGGATGAATGGACGTCTTGATCCGACAAACACACCCGCCACCCACAGTCCACATTCTTGTTTTTTAAGGCAAATATGTCAATCTCTTAATGTTCTAGTTCCCTTGTTGACCGCCCTTGTAGAGCTGTCATCTTACAGACCGATATTGGTCTAATTGATGGATGCTAGAATATGGAGAGCTAAGGTTGATCCTCTCTACACAACCTCGTCAATCAAGTTCACGTGTTCACCAAGCGGCCAACCTGCTAATGCACCGTAACCCACCTAGGGGGCAATTGCCGCGTGACAGGATTGGGACATGGTTGTTAGCCGCTCCCTCCTATCTGAGGGGCTTAAGCCTCATTTCCCCTCTGGTTGACATTCAACTGGGATTAGAGAGGCTCTTCAATTGATGGTGGTGAAACATCAGCTACTGTTTATTGTGCTGTGAACTTGTATAAATTGAGATTTTTCGAACAAAAGAACATTATCAAACCTAGTCTTTCATGGAGGAGCTCTTTCATCGGATTTGGAAAGGTCATTTCTAATTTCACAAAGGCCAAAAAAAATTTATCGATATTTGGACGAAAAATGTTTCCCCCATATCAGAATAGAATCAATGTCAATGGCACACATTAGGCCCCGATCTCAAAGATGATCTACGACCCATATAACTTTTAAAAAGAAATTTTGAAGATTTAGTTTGAAAAGCGGTACGAATTTAGACGTAAATTGTTCTTATCTGGCGAATATATGCGTATATGGCGAATATAATAACAGCTAGGTATTTTCACCAATAATAATATTGCCTCTTTGTTTTTAATGACTGGACACTGCTTCAAAATTTTAACATTCAAAGAAATATATATAACATTTAAAAGACACGATTCTCGTTTCACACAAGGATTGTTTGATTTTTTTCATCTTCCATTTAGAAAATCTTCCCACACGAATTATATCAAAATAGCACGAAAAATATTATTTATTTTACAATTGTTCTACAATGGTGTTTAAATAAAGCTTTGTTTTATTGACTTGTGAGCTGAAATTCTGAGCATTCGTAACCAAAATATTTAGAAATTTCAACAATTATCATTCTCTGTAGTTGGAATGAACCATGGCCAACCTTCCAATCCTACTAGATCGCAGAATACAACAGCTGTGACGGCCTAGTAGATTGAGGTGGCGGAATTGCTGATCACCAAAATTAGAACGCCAAGTTTTACCAATATTTATTCATATTTCTTTTAGTATCATTGTATAAAACTTTGTAAAAACGAGTCAAAAACGTCTTTAACACCAAATGTCCCACCCACACTCCGTATAACTGCCGTCAACAAGATAGAGGAAACTCTTCTGTGACAAAAACCGTCTCGTCCTTGCTGGACCAGCCCAAGGTCGCGAGAAAGGAAGGTCGGCGATGAAGGAAGCTCATGGGATCATAGAGTTCCTCGGCGACTCTTCGGCAGAAACTTCCTCAGCGTCCAACGCTGGATTCCTCCAGTCCTTTCCACAAAAAAAGGGCAAAAATACGTTGTGAATTCTACTATCATTCCCAATGATGTCAATATGAACAGACTTTTGGAAATTTTCTATAGCAAAACTTACCTATTTGGACGTTGTTGCTACCACCCCGCGTGAATATAATTCTTTATTAAGAATAGATTATGGAGAAGAAATGGCAAAGGCTAAAATTGAGAATTACTATATACCAAATTTTATTTTCGAGATGTGACCGTTATAATCATTGTAAATTGTTCTAATAAAGTATCAATACATACTCCATGAAATTAGAGGGTGGTTCAGAAAGCAAGATGTAGCATTTTACCAAAGTGCTTTTAAGTTGGAAAGAACGCTGAACCAAATGTGTACAGAGGGAAGATGGATATATTGAATGATATATAGCTAATAGTTAGGTATTCATATATACAAAGTTTATGGTTTGTCGAATAAAAAATATTATTGATGATTGTGCATTAATTATTGACCCAACCTTGTATATTTATTTAATTACTTGGGTCAGATACCAATGGTTTAAATTTGAATTCAATACGAAGTCAGACAGTATAGGCAGAGTCTAAAATATTAGAGTATAAAGAAACGAGACTACATTGAGTGAGGCAGCCCACTCACTGGATATTTCTAGAAAGTAGTAACACCAGTATGAAACCAAAATAGATACAAGACCAAATTATGATAAAGGGATCCTAAAATAAATGTCTTGAGAAGTATTTTAAAAGGCCACAAAAATTTCCTGTCTCCGCGCCTTCATTTTCTTTTATTTCCTTCTGATCCATTAACGAAATCCATAATTTATATGAAGTTTTCCCCGGGGATAATGAATTAGTGTCTTTACTCTAGATTTATACAAATTTCGTCCCCGCAATTTGATAAATTTTAATGAAGCAGCGGCAATGAATGGCATCCATCAGTGTAATAACCACGCCTGGTGAGCATTGCATTTCAATGGGCCACCGAGACCGGCGGAATGTTGGACCGGCTTGTTTGTTGTTTGAGGCGATATTTCTTGTCCTACAACTTGTTTAGAACATTGTAATTCTGTAAAGTCCTCGTACAATCTGTATTATTCGTACAAATGAACGATTATAATGTCACCAAGGTTTGATTTTTAAACAGATTTTTCACAATCTTTCTTTCAGCTCTCTTGATTCTTAGAGTTGACCGGATTGATATAACTTGAAGTCCAAAAATAAAGAATCACAGAGCTCAAACAACCAACTTCTTCGTCGTCCTTTTTTAGCTTCTAGCAAAGGAATTATTCTGTCATACATCAGATAGGCCTTCAGATAAAAAATAGTGTTAATAAAAAGAAAAATATAGGTCTATAATGGATCATTCATTGGACAGAAATAGTTATGATTCATGAAATGCCCACAAGCAAGAAAACTAATGATTTATTCAACCATTTCATTAAAAACTAATAATCTCTCTATAAATACAGTAGAACCTCCCTGTAAAGGACACCTGATTGCAAAGCCATAGTGTTCTTTAGGGAGAGGTGTCTTCTTACCGAAGAGTGTCTAAATAGTAAAAATGTTAATTTTGTAAATGAAAACTGTCCTTTGTAGAGAGGTGTCTTCTAGCGGGAGTGTAAAGATAGAAAAAATGGTATTTTGTAAATGAAAACTGTCCTTTTTAGAGAGGTGTTCTCTTACCGGAGAGTGTCAAGATAGCAAAAATGGTAATTTTGTAAATGAAAACTGTCCTTTGTAGAGAGGTGTCCTCTTACCGGAGAGTGTCAAGATAGCAAAAATGGTAATTTTGTAAATGAAAACTGTCCTTTGTAGAGAGGTGTCCTCTAGTGGGAGTGTCTTCTCATGGAGATTGTTCTACTGTAATTATAAAATTGTCTTTGAACGAGGGGAGATGGGGGTGTCAGCACGTGAAGACTGGAGGAAGGTGCGAACAAACCTGCCGGCGGTTACGTCAACGACGAAGATAGCAGAAAACCTTGAACTTGCTGTGAGCTACTTCCTGTTTGGCGGGGGTTGTAAACACGGACATCGCCCGCCTGCCTGCCAGCCCATCTGGTGGTGGTGAACCGCGGTCACGCCTCATTGTGGTCATGGCAATAATGATTTATCCACCAATATCTTTACAATTCACAATGCTCATCAAAACCTACCTACCCTACTCTTTTATAATAGAAGGTTACTGGTTTTTATAATGTACTAGCGATGAAAGCTGCCCATATTTTGAAATTGTAGATAGCTTGGAGATCAAATTCAGTGAAGCTATTTAGGAAAATTTTTGAAGACGAGGACTTTTGACTAGAGGTCGCTAACCTGGCGTGGTCGTTAAAGAGGCATGTTGTAGATTTTTAAACTCTGGACATCACCCGCCTTCCCATTTAACGGTGGTGAACCGCGGTCACGCCTCATCATGATTTGCGGTCTGTAACAATAATGATTCATGCTGTTATATCATTACAATTCACAATGTTCATTAACACTTGCCCACCCTTCTCTTTCATAATTGAGAGTTTCTGGTTTTTATAATGTACTAATGATGAAAGCTGGCCATATTTTGAACTGCTCCAAAAATAATTTATAAATAGCTTGGAAACCAAATTCAAAGGTGTTATTCAGGGCAATGTTTTAAATACGAGGACTTTTGACTAGAGGTCGCTAACCTAGCGTGGTCGTTAAAGAGGCATGCTGTACATTTATAAACTCTGGACATCGCTCGCCTGCCCATTTAACGGTGGTGAACCGCGGCCACGCTTTAACGTCATGAATTGTGGTCATGACAATAATGTTTTACGCACCAATATCATTACAATTCACAATGTTCATCAAAATCTGCCCACACTTCCCTTTTATAATTGAGAGTTTTTCACATGTGTAGACATGTGGTGCACTTATAGTAAAAGCAGTCGCCAACTTCTACCCACCATGATCATCATGGCCTGTACCACATGTACTAGGGATAAGCAGAACAAAAAAAAAAAAATAAGAGAGAGTTGTTGTTGTTGTTGTCGTGTCCAAAGAGAAGCCTCAGATGTCTCCAGGCATCTCCATCACAGCAGCAGCAATGTCCACTATCTTAGGTGTATAAAGTTGCTGATCTGGGTCCATGACAATTTTCTGCAAGGCTGCGGCCATTGCTGGGCATGAGAATATGTGGGTAGGTGTTAGTTCCAAACCAGGACAGTTGTTGCATGCCCTATAGGTTCTTGTGCCATCTGGATGTATTGTCATTCCTTTATAGTGTTTTGTTCCAAGTCTGTTATAGTTTTTGTTAGTTTTCTCTCAGAGTATTTCACATATTTGATCTTTTCTTACTTTTTGTTTGATTAAATAATAGAGAGTATAAATGTATTAATGAAATTTGAGAGAGTAATATTCAATGATGTTGAATGCTAGTACAAGCCAGCCTTCTTAGACTCCTTTCTAAATCCGCGGGGGTTTCTAATCATCTTAAATTACTGAGAGTAGATTTTATTTTTTTATAAGAGAGAAAGAGATTGAGATTAAAACTGATTTATTACAACGTCCATATAAGATTATATAAGGTTAAATACAGAATAAATATAAATATGAATAAATATGATTATATAATGATAAATATATGAATAAATATATATAAATATACAAAAATAATTGATAAATATACATATATATAAAATATATACAGTCTTCATTGGTGGGGGCCCACCGCGGGAAAGACTCCGCCACCGATGGACTGCGAGAGTTCTTTCCCACAGAGTGGGCAGGTCGAGGTGATGGCTGGTGTTACCCACCTCAAGACCAAGATGGTACTTGTAGATGGTAGCCTTCGCCACGCTGGTCAATTTCATTGCCTCAGGATGGAGGCCGACAGAGAGAGAGATAGTTTACAGCTGTGAAAATTAGCATGAAGACTCCTTGATTTTTGTTGGTGATGGTCATTTATAACTTGTGTTTATATCGTATTTATTGTCGTTTTCATGTTTTTACTAACTACTTCACATAAATGATATGGTGATTATATTCACAATCTGGATAATAGCATATAGAACGGGGCTCTGGCATATTTGTAAATTCAAAGGTCGAACTACTTTTCACATGTGTAGACATGTGGGGCAACTTACAGTAAAAGCAGTCGCCTACTTCTACCCACCGTGATTATCATGGCCTGTACCACGTATACTATAGGGATAATTAAAACTTGGATAATTCGAAAACGTCTTCAATTCCAATATTTATCTTGGTCCCTAGAATTTTAAGCCTTTTAATCAAAATGTTTTCAATTTGAATTTTTGGATAATTCGATTTTTTTTTTGCTTCCTTGGGCTTCGAATTAGCCAAATTCGACTGTATATAGAGAATTAAGATCTATAATACAATATAATATAATGCGGCTTGTGATTGTAAAACGACATTTGAAAATTATCCCTTATGGGTTTCTTTTCAACGAAAAAACAAAATTTATTTAGGGCGAAATAACGATTATTTCTAACCTTAGGAATGAAGTATGAAAAGATGAATTGTGAAGAGTAATGATAAACGGAACAATAAAAGTGTCCAGGGATGGATATCGAATCCACAGTGTTCCGGGCAGATACCATATCCACTAGGCTACCCTGGACATGGCATCTGCCCGGTAAGCGGAACTCTGTGGGTTCGATTCCCATCCCTGGCCATTTTATTTTTCCGTTTATCATTACTCTTCACAATTCATCTTTTATACCTCATTCCTAAGGTTGTAAATAATAGTTATTTCTCCTTAAATGAAATTTGTTTTTTTCGTTGAAAAAGAAACACATGCGGGATATTTTTCAAATGTCGTTTTACAGAGAATAGAGAGTTTACCAATGATCCTACTAACTAGATAAGAAGGTAGCCAACACAAGAAGGTATTAAGTAATAGAATCAAAGCATTCTTCAGAGGATTTCAACCTACTTTACAAGAAGGTATTGCCCACTGGAAAAGTCAGATAAGGAAGTTCTTACGTTGTTGTCCTCAAGAGTAACATTTCTCTTTAATGCTGTGATCATTCATTTGGCCTGTTCTTGCGAAGTATTGTCAGCGGAGCACGCAACAGCGAAGGCGGTAAGAGCAATACCTGTCAAGGTCAGTTGAGTTAATGATCAACATTGAAGTCCAAACCCACCCTATGTTAGGATGTGTTGTAGCTAATCCATTTTCTTGATGTCAACCACGTAAGCATTTCGGGCTGTTTGCTCCCGTCAGTATGATACAGTTTATGTTTAGGATGGTCAAGTCAAGTGTCGATAACCTGCGGCTCACGAGCCACATTCTGCTCTTTGGATGTGAAACTGCGGCTCTTTAGTTCCATACGCAAATATTTATTTATATAAGTACTATTTATTGTTCGAAATAATATGTGCAATGTGTGGTTCTTTAAAACTTTGAAATTTTGTAAATTGTAATTTTTGACTTTTCCGACTCAAAAGGTTGTCAACCCCTGGTTTAAGTTGATTTCACGAGATTTATGTTCACTGTGTTCCCCTTAATTGTCTACTTACCTGTATATCAGCGTGAATATAGCCTAGAGGCCGGCAATTTCATCGAAGTAAAACAACCACATTAATTCAACCGTCCCTTGTGACACTGTAACACTTATGAAAGTATTGTCGATTCCTCTACCTCTGGTGCTTTGAGTTTTTAATAGGAATGTTATACTTATTAAAAAAGGTTTGGATAACTTTTTTTTTCTTTAAATTTACCAAAAATACTTTAGAGTTATATGTTATACATTTGAGCGTGAAGTAGGGGTGGACACCCAAGTACACGTGGCTATTATAATCATGGTGGATAATTAGCGACTGCTTTTAACTGTAAGTGAACTACATGCCTACAGGTGTAGAAAGCAGTTCGAATTTTGCACTTACAAGTTTTCCAGAGTACAGTTTGCTTACTTGCGCTCATTGGTAGGGTTTAACTCGGGAAGGAGTCGGGGGCCATTGAAATAATTTTTTTCTTCAGAAAAAGTGGCCAATGCGAGATTCAATCCCGGGTCGTGAATATCGGAAATGGACAGTTTAAGCTACTCCTCCACCCCTGAGTGTGAACTGTATTTAGGAAAGTGCCCGAGGAAGTGGGAGTTCCATCGGCCTGAGTGTATCAGCCAGTCCGCCTAATTGCCGGGAACCTGGGTGGCGGCCGCTAAATTTAGCGGACGTCCGTCAAGGCGCTTCGGAAGATCTTAACATCTGAGGTATCAATTACGTTTTTTTTGGGGGGGAGGCGGCGATGTGAGTTGGAGATTAATTCCTGCGGCCGTCAACAATCGTGCGGCCTGATTGATTGGGCCCTTTGATACCCTAATTGGCTCCTGGGGCCGATTATAGGCATTACGTCGTGGACCCGCGGCCGCCCGCCCGCTGGGCCGCTGCGATCTTTTCTACACCGCGGCAATGTTGCTTCATCACCGGGGCTGTATAGCGGTTTTATTTACTGCTTTATTTCTCTGAGAAATATCTTCCTTTAATGGTCTCTACTTGTTCCAGCACGATAAAACATTATTAATCACATTTACAACTAAATGCCATCTCAAATCTTCTTGTAGATTTCCCGATTCTTCTAATTCTTACTCTAAAACAACACTTGAAGTTACACCGCATGAGTTTCTTTTCAATGAAAAATCAAAATTTCTTTCAAGGTGAAATATTGACTATTTCTAACCTTTTTGGAAGAGGTATGAAAGGGTGAATTATGAAGAGTAATGATGAACGGAAAAATAAAAGTGTCCAGGGATGGGAACACTATGGGACACTATGCCGTGTCATGTTTTAATATTTGTAAGGTCGGCAAGATATGCCCAACGATATTTAGGATCAATCTCTGTGCGAGGAAGTGACATTATCTATTGGATTGATGCATGAGATACTTAAACCTGCAACTCTGTCAATCCCTGTTCTCAATGTCGACTGAAGAGATACATCCCCTATATATATAAATTTGAAGTTAGTCAATTATATAAAGATTAACAACTAGCATATAATAAAACTCTAGATAGATAAATACACGCCACGTTAATTTATTAACTTCTAATGAATATTACTCATAATATTTAGAATTATATATTGAAATAATATATTCTATATATATGTGTGTGTGTTTATAATGGAACTTTTCCTTTCCCTAGACACTCTATGTTACAACCTCATATAGCTCGATGTCCATGGCTGTCTTAGGAAATATTGTACGTCCATAGACATGCCGTGTTACAACTTCAGATACCGTTGTCTATGTCTATCTTGTAGAAAGTTGTTATTCCCAAGGCATGCCATGTTACAACCTCATATACCGCGATGTCCATGGCTGTCTTAGGCAAAGTCGTTCCTAAATAGACATGTCATGTTACAACTTCAGATAACGTTGTCCATGTCTGCCTTGGAGATGTTGTTATTCCTATGGCATGCCATGTTACAACCCCATATACCGCGATGTACATGGCTGTTTTAGGGAACGTTGTTCGTCCATAGACATGCTGTGTTACAACTTCAGATAACGTAGTCCATGTCTGTCCTGGAGAAAGTTGTTATTTCCAAGGCATGCCATGTTACAACCTCATATACCGCGATGTCCATGGCTGTCTTAGGGAACGTTGATCCTCCATAGACATGCCGTGTTACAACTTCAGATAACGTTGTCCATGTTTGTCTTGTAGAAAGTTGTTATTCCCAAGGCATGCCATGTTACAACCCCATTTACCGCGATGTACATGGCTGTCTTAGGGAACGTTGTTCGTCCATAGACATGTCGTGTTACAATTTCAGATACTGTTATCTATGTCTATCTTGTAGAAAGTTGTTATTCCCTAGACATGCCATGTTTAACCGCAGATACCGCGATGTCCATGGCTGTCTTAGGGAAGGTTGTTCCTCCATAGACATGCCGTGTTACAATTTCAGATACTGTTGTCCATGTCTGTCTTGGAGAAAGTTGTTATTTCCTAGACATGCCATGTTACAACCTCAGTTACCGCGATGTCCATGGCTGTCTTAGGGAAGGTTGTTCCTCCATAGACATGCCGTGTTACAATTTCAGATACTGTTATCTATGTCTATCTTGTAGAAAGTTGTTATTCCCTAGACATGCCATGTTACAACCTCAGTTACCGCGATGTCCATGGCTGTCTTAGGGAAGGTTGTTCCTCCATAGACATGCCGTGTTACAATTTCAGATACTGTTGTCCATGTCTGTCTTGGAGAAAGTTGTTATTTCCTAGACATGCCATGTTACAACCTCAGTTACCGCGATGTCCATGGCTGTCTTAGGGAAGGTTGTTCCTCCATAGACATGCCGTGTTACAATTTCAGATACTGTTATCCATGTTTGTCCTGGAAAAAGTTGTTATTCCCTAGACATGCCATGTTACATGCCGATGTATATGTCTTAGGAAAAGTTTTTCGTCCCGAGGCATTCCGTTTTACAACCGCAGATACCGATGACTATCTCTATCTTAGGGAAGTTGTTCCTCCCTAGACAAGGTATGTCACAACAACAAATTCCGATGTCCATGCTTTCTATCCTTAGGGAAGTTGCCACTGCCCTGGACAGGCGTTTCCAAGAAGTTTTCTTCCCAAGGGCTAACTCACCTGCGTATTTCCTGCGGTAAGAGGCGGAAGTTACAACACAGAGACCCCTCCCACACACCGCCGGCTGGTGAATGTTGCCGGAGACGTCTGTAATTGTTTCAAGAATGGACAAACTCATTACGATGTATTTCACATGTAGTTCATTACAATCCCAGACACACGGGTAAAATATATACATACACAATGAGATATTTACACTAATTGTCCAATAAATTCACAGAATGATCAATTTTTTTTTTAAATGTTGTAAGGCAATAAAAAATGTATCAGTATCTTTAAAAATACCCTCCTCTTGTATCTATACATAGTCACCAATGTTTTTTCAGTTGTTGTTGTTGTCGTGTCCAAAGAAGAATCTCAGATGTCTCCATGCATCTCCATCACAGCAGCAGCAATATCCACTATCTTGGGTGCGTAAAGCTGCTGCTCTGGATCCCTGCGGTCCCACCTGGACCCTTGGAATATTCGACCAAATTCTGGTTCGTTTCCAAGGTGACTAACGTGGCAACGGCACCCATTTTCCAATGAAGAGCAAAACCGATATCTCCAGCAATGTTTTTTCCGTTGTTCGAAATATTAGGAAAATTCATGTTTTCAGCATCATTCTCGAATCCGCTACAATGCCCTCTCTGTACTGTCGAATCTACTCTCTGTTGAATCCATTTCGAGTTCTGGAAGGCGGAACATCATTTTGTGCTAGGTCTGAAGAATCAGGAGGTTGCTGAAGTAATAGGACATCGTTTTTGGCTAAATAAGTCAGCCCAGATGTAGCGGCGTCTGGCCGAGGATTGTCGTGATGAATGATCCAATTTTTGGAAGTCCACTTTTTTTTTTCTTCTTGGGCGAATGAAGTCTCACGTAAATATCTTAGGATGCTTAGACTTTCTTAATGTTTGCTCTTCTTCCAGGTTTTCATAGTGTACAAAAAAGTCCCTCTATGTGTTAAAAGATACAATCAATAAGATTTAAGAACGAATTTTACTTTTTGAAATAAACAAACTTCATACCGTCCTTACTACCAATTAATGGTTAATCCTTCCAGCAGTTTCGCCAATGTAATCCGGCAAACAGCTTTTGAGAGCTCAAATACTATATTATGCTTCTATATGAGACACAGTACTTGAATAAACAGAACTGGTCAGACGCCAGGATGGCCAGAGAGAGAGATTGAGAAACTAATTTATTACAATGTCCATATAAGGTTATGGATATACATTATTCAATAAATATGAATACATAAGGCTAAATCATGATAAATATATGAATAAAATAAATATAAATATTTTTGTTCTGAAAATCAATCAATCCATACTTAAATCATTAGATAGTAAAAAGGCATATATTGGAGTGAATAAAATATTTATTTGCCAACATTTCGGTTGGCTATGCAGCGATGAGTTTGTGTATATAAAAATGTAATGCCTTGATAAGGTTGGCGTTTAGCCAGCCGAAAATTTGGCAAATAAATCTTTTATTCAATCCAATATATGTATTTTTACTATCTAAAATATAAATATATAAAATAAATGATAAATATACATGTCGTAAACCCGGGTGAGCCAACAAGTGAGTTGGAAGCAGTCGGGGTTGAGTGGCAAGGCGTGCAGAGTGGGAAGTCCGCACGGGACAGTAAGGACAATGTTTGGGATCAAAAGACGCTCTCCTAGTACGTCTCACGTGGCACCAGGACCAGGGGAAAGTTGAGGACTAACGGAGGAAAGCTCGTCCAGTCTGAAGCCGCGGAGGCAGAGAGGAGCCAAAACGGCGGCCACGAGGGCCGTCGTGAGACCTAGCACTCAGCGGGGCTGTCCTAAAATATCCACTGTAACCTAACTAACTGTCAACATCCGTACCAACGCCCCTTCTTTGTCCCTCTCTGGATCCCCCGGGTGTCCAGTGGCAAGCAGGTAACACTTTGAGACGACTAGAAAAGACGTCATACTTTATTACTTACATATCACATTGTTCAAATTACGATATATATATATAATATATACAAAGTCTTCATTGGTGGGGCCCACCGCGGGAAAGACTCCGCCACCGATGGACTGCGAGAGTTATTTCTCACAGAGTGGGCAGGTCGATGTGAAAGAGACGAGCCATTATTGAAGTTCAATAAACAGATGCAACAAGACGTGTAAGAGCAAAGTTGTAAGGTTTCTTTCTTATTTCTATAACGTTTAACGACGAGCTTTCAAAAATATCAGTTCTTCTAGAAGTGTAATTCTAACGAACATTAAAAGAAAAATACATTTTATATAGGATAAAAATAATATAAACATATGTAAACCAAATAAGAAAGGATTTTTAAGCTTAAGGATATAAGCAAAAAGTCTATTTACAAATTCCAAACGAATATTGCTTTAACAAATGTTATTATGATTATATCACAATATGAGAGAAGGATTGAAAATTTTGAATAAAATTTAAGAAACAATTTGTATATTTTGGAGAGTCAGTAACAAATGATGAGAGCTTCTTGTTAATTATCTATTGTGGGTTTTATATAAGATTGGTATATTAATTTATATATTATAACCACTACTAATCAGGGTAATAATCATACAAATTTAATTTAAAAATCTTTTATAACAATTATTGTATAACAAACATTCAATTGATGAGAAACCAAGCAAAGCCGGTCATTCAGTTAGTGTGAAATAAAAATACAATTATAACAGCAAAGAAGGCAATATTCGAAAGATGAAATAATATAATAAATAACAAGATAAAATTTGAAGCGCTGATAAGTCCGAAAGCTTTATAAAAGAGTTACAATCACTTTGATCCTCCTGATTTCCTATTAAGTCACTTATCATTTACTTCTGTAGCTCTCTAGAGTGATGGTTGAACTAGACGAGGTGAGGACTGAATTTAGATTCAGAACTTGTATATTCAGAAAACTTCTATCAAAATGAAAATATATGGATTTTAACAACAGGGTATATGAATTTGTAGAAAAATAAATTTATAGTATTTTAACTACATGAAAACTTGAAATATAGGATAGATATTTAGATAAGAGGTGGTCTGGGGATTAAGGATTGAGTGGAATGAATCTAATACCTATTCCGTTCGAAATTTGCAAAGCCGTTCGATGAGGGTTATCTTGCAAGAGTTACCATCAATTTGATCTCCTGATTTCCTATTAAGTCACTTATCATTTACTTCTGTAGCACTCTACAGTGGTGGTTGAATTAGACGAGGTGAGGAATCTTTAGACTCAACTTAGATTTCGGGCTTCTTCGAGTGGCCAGATGCATGGCTGGAATGGCTCATTAGAAGCACCTATTTGCAGATATTTTGATATGTTTTATCTTGATAAATAATGCTTCCAGTGATAAGTTTCTGTTAAGATAAAACATATCAAAATCTCTGTAAACAGGTGCTTTAAATGAGCCATTCCAGCCATGCATCTGGCCACTCGAAGAATCCCGAAATCTAAGTTGAGTCTAAAGATTCCTTACCTCGTCTAGTTCATCCACCACTGTAGAGTGCTACAGAAGTAAATGATAGGTTGTTTAATACGAAATCAGCAGGATCAAATTGATGGTAACTCTTGCAAGATAACCCTCATCGAACGGCTTGGCAAATTTCGAACGAAATAGGTATTAGATTCATTCCACTCAATCCTTATTTCCCAGACCACCTCTTATCTAAATATTTATTCTATCTTTCAAGTTATTCATGTAGTTAAAATACTATTAATTTATTTTCTCTCTTCAAATTCATATACTCTGTTGCTATAATTTTGTTTTTCAAACAGAAATAATGTAATATATTTTTCTCTCAATATTATGATAAGTATTTAAAATATGTTTATAATAATGTGTATATAAAATTTGTATTTATTATTAAGTTGTTAAAGTGATAATCCTGTTGAAGGACTGACAAGTCCGAAAGCTTGAAAATAAAAAGTGGCACAAGAAACTTAACCATGGAAGCTTCATTTATTTTATAATATTTTCATTTTGATAGAAAGTTTTCTGAATATGCAATACAATATTTATTCTTATTTTGATTAATCTTCTTTGTAATTCTTAAATGGCTTCCAGGGTCTCATAATAGAGAGATGTCGCTGGAAATTACCTGAGCGGCCTCCGCAAACCTGATTCCATCAAATTCTAGCTAATAGAGGTGGCCATAAATCTTAAGGCTAACAAACTACGTACCTATATCCCCTACGTAATGGCCCCCCATGCCATAATTTTACAGATTACAGGGAGCGGCATCTGTAGGGCGGGCTTTGTTGTAGTTCTGATGGCATTATTAGCTGATTTCTATCTAGCACTCAACTCTTCAGAACATTGAGCAATCAACAAAAATTCACATTTTAAAACGCTTATTTTGAAATAAAATGAATAAAACATTTTATTATAAGAATTATAAACTATTTTAGACGCGTAATTGATTCTTTTTGAATTTAGACACTTTTCTACTGAGTTTACTGCAATTATTATAACATATGACGCGTTAATACATCATAATAAATATTTTGTTGTGTTTAAATTCCAATATTTGGAAAGGCTGTATGCAATATTGAAAAGTGCCTTGATCATCCAAGCGATATCTTCATGCGACTGCATATAAGGGATTTAAAAATGATTTCTTTCTGCATATCTATATATATGAACAAATAGTACAAATGTAATATTGTACTGGGATAAGGTGCATAAATTAAGAAAAATACATCTACTTATCGTGCAACTGAAAGTTGCTGATGGCTTGCGCCATCTATCGGATCTATATATATGTTATATAAAAATTATATTCTATTTTAAAATTGCAATTCTCATTTTGTTTTCTTTATTCTTACGCCTTAAGTCTGGTAGTACTTTCTCGAATTATGTATTTTATATTCCATAAGTTCAGTTAAAGCTAATTCTGATCTATGCTATTAATTTCTCCACGATTGCATCGCAATATCTCAATAAGATTCCAAAACAACATATTTATATATATATCGTAATTTAAACAATGTGATGTGTAAGTAATAAATTATGACGTCTTTACTAGTCGTCTCAAAGTGACACCAACTTGCCACTGGACACCTGGGAGATCCAGAGAGGGACAAAGAAGGGGCGTTGGTCCGGATGTTGACAGTTAGTTAGGTTACAGTGGACATTTTCGGACAGCCCCGCTGAGTGCTAGGCCATTATCATCTCACGACGGTCCGTTGTCATCTCACGGCGGCCCTCTCTGCCTCCGCGGCTTCATGCAGAACGCCGAGCTTTCCTCGGTTAATCCTCAACTTCCCCTGGTTCTGGTACCACGTGAGACGTACTAGGAGAGCGTCTTTTGATCCCAAACTTTGTCCTTACTGTCCCGTGCGGACCTCCCACTCTGCACGCCTTGCCACTCAACCCCGACTGCCTCCAACTCACTTGTTGGCCTACCCGGGTTTACGACATATATATATTACAGAAAATGTGAGAACGTTCTATTAGAATATCTCGAAAACAAAAAACACTACATATAAACGAGTTCACTGACATTTATTAATGCAGTGATTATAATCAGTGATTACAATGAAGGGCTATATTATCTATATATATAAAAATCACTTTCAAACATTAACGTAACGTTCCATTCTCAATCCCGTAGGGCTTTAGATCGGCTAAAACATTTATATCTTTATAAGTGAATATTAACTTTACTGTACTGAATAGTTTAGTATAATGTTAATTTAACATATTACAATTTAGCCACAGCAACGCGTGGCCGGGTTCGCTAGTATTATATAAAAAAAGATTTTCGGAAGATTTTTGATCATCTTGAGAATTATTCTATGGTAATGCAGTCGTGGTTGATTATACTATGGTAATGCAGTCATGGTTAAAATCTTGAAAGTATAATAATAAAAATGTTTTTGATCAGAGATTGCTTTAATTGAACTAAAGGAATACATAAAAAACATAATTTGATAAAAGTACTGCCTGGCTTAAGGCGTAAGAATAAAAAAATTAAAAACTTATTTACATAATGTACAAAAGGTTTGAGCCGGCCATCGGGAAACAACAACAATGCGTTTTTATAGGGGAAGCGTGACCTCTGGCGGTCGATTTAACAGAGTATTTAAATCTATATATATATATATATGAAATATAATTTTATATAAATAATATTCTAATATAACATATATATTTAAAATAAGGCTTATTTTGGATTTAAAAAGTTTTATTAAACCAATCTTTTGAAGGACCAATCGTCCATCTTTTACGAGGGTTTTTGGTATGAAGCACACAGCATGTCGCGTATTTCAGGGTGAGCCACGGACGTCTTACAAACTTTTTGGGCGATAAACCATCTATTATATACACTCTAAATAAAATTAAATATAAACAAAACCTATATAACAAAAAACTCGTAAAATATGGACGATTGGGCCATCGAAATAATGGATTAATAAAACGTTTATATAAAATCCAAAATAAGCCTTATTTTATATATTTATATTATGGATTGCTCTATATCCAGAATAATATATATGTTATAAATAAAGATGAGAATTTCTGCTTGATTTTTGATCATGTTGAGGATGATGGTAATGTAATGCAGTCGTGGTTAAATCTTGAAAGAATAATATTAAAAAATGGTTTTGATCAGATATTTAATTGAGTTAAAGGAATATATTAAAAAAACATAGTTTGATAAAAGTAATGCCTGGCGCAAGGCGAGTAGAATAAGGAAAACAAAAGATTATTTACATAATGTAAAAAAGTTTTGAGTCGGCCATCGGGATAGAACAATAATGAGTTTTTATAGGGGAAGCGTGACCTCTGGTGGTCGATTTAGCAGAGTATTTTATCTATGAAATATATTTGAAAAACATATTTTTATATAACATATATATATATGCTATCTACAGTTGGATTTGAACATTCCTTATATATCAATTATATTCATAATGTTAAAAGAAAAAAGGTATTTATCTGATCGTGTAATTGAAAATTGCTGATGGCTTGAATCATCTGTTGGTAAAGAAATCAACAAATTGTTTATCAGAAATTATATTTATATAGGGGTGATTCAAATTTGGGTAAGTGTTTCCAGGAATTTATATAAGGTAATTCAAATTTATATAAAGCAATAAAGTGCCATCTATATATATATATATATGCGAAATTAAAACATTAAGACGCGAATGTTTTAATCATACATAAATCAAATAATTATAATTTGAGCTAGTAGTTCTAGGAATTTATATAAGCTGAAATGAAAAAGCAGGAGGGGGAGCAGTAACAAGCTCGCTAAAAAACCTGGGCTCAGCTGGCCCGGCTGATAGTACCCTGTAAGGGCTCCTAATCCAGGGATACAGGATGAGCAGCGTTTGTACTCCATGTTAGGAACGGCTGCACATGGCGTTTGTTCCTCATGTCAGAGGCAGCCATTTCTTTTGGAGCTAAGTCGGCCTGCTACTGAGTAGTGCTCCCAGTCTTAATGACTAAGGCAGACGCATTCTACTTCACAAAGTCATAATGGTTGTCAAACAAGCTTGATACCCTAATGTGATTGAGTGGAGATAAGAAAGAAGAAGATATAGGCTGAATAAAATTTGGGCAGAAATTCCAAGAATTTACATAAGGTGATTTTCAAATATGGGCTAGTGGTTCAATGAATTTATATATTTACAGTAATATGCAATCAAATGTTGGTAATTACAAAATGATATTGTAACAAAGTATTTATTGTGAAATAATAGTACAAATGTGACATTGTACTGGGATAAGGTGCATAAATTATGAAAAAGACATCTCCTTATCATGCAACTAAAAGTTGCTGATGGCTTGCGCCATCTATCGGAATAAATATCAACTATTAATAGGCTAATCCCTTAATAGAATGTTGAAAAATCAATAAGCTTGAGGGATGGGCCAATTCTGGAATAATTAAAAATCAACGAGAATAGTTGATATTTATTCCGATAGATGGCGCAAGCCATAAGCAACGTTTAGTTGCATGATAAGGAGATGCCTTTTTCATAAAGTATTTATCATTTTATTAACAGAGTATCAATTTTGTTATTTATATTTTGTTACTCTATAAAATTCTCTCTATGCTTATCTTATATTTTATCAATCATAGTTTGTTCTTGCCTTTAATAAATTGCAGTGTTATCCTAAAGTTTGCCTTTCCCAATTTTCCACATGGCAATATTTTATTTAAAAAATTGTAATTATTGGATAATGGTCTCAGAAAGTGTAATGCAATAATGGCGTAGTTGTTACAGAAATTTATATATACAGGGTAATGCAGCTTCGTGCTAGTGGTCCATAGGATTTACATATGTCAATATGAGGATGTTTCAGGATTTCATGCGAGTTATGAGCTAGTATTTCCAGCAATTTATATAAATAATGGAAATATTTAGCCCAATAGGTTTCAGAAATGTATATATAGACTAATGCAATCACGGGCTAATGTTTTCATAAACTTATGTATTATAATGCATCTTTGTGCTATAATGGTTAAAGGAATTTATATATGGCAATACAATATAGTGGTCCTGATATTGCATAAGGTGATCCAGTATTGATTGGCGGTTACAGAAATTTAGAATGGTGTTGCAAAAGAAAACATTGACTCTTTCATTTCTGTGGATGTGCTACCTTAAGTGCTTCTCGATCAACAAACCTTTTTTTCAACTGAATAAGATTATAATGCTAACAATTTCTTACTTATTAAATATTCAAATATTAAGTTTGGTTTTCTATATTTTCAGCAAAAAAGTATGTTTTCTATTGAAGAATCGAATGTAATTGAATAAATCAATCAAACACATACCTTTACTATTTTTCTTTAAATGTTCTGAAATGGATATAATAATCAATATTGTGAAAAATGTGGAAAATTTGAGTTTTCCAAAATATTTGAAAGGATATTGGCAACAATCGTTGGGAATACCAGTGGTATGGCCGGACATAAGTGACATATGGGAGGTAACCCCAGGGTGGCGCAAGTCTACAAGGCGAAGGACGGACGACAGGAGGGGTTAGCACACCCCGTGGGGTGGGGGGGGTCCCAATTATGTATCTGAACATACACCTCAACACTTGCCAACACAAATCAATTTTACACATTTCAATTTGCATAGAATTTACTCCAATTTTTTTTACATAACTTTCTCTCTCTCTCTCTTCCAACTCTGCCTTACTTTTTAAAATCCTTTTGAAATTCGTTCATATTTTAATTCATATGAAGATAATTTCTTCCAATGCCCTCTCTTAACAGAAAAACGTACTGAAATTTTTCCAAGCCCTACCTCTGGTCAATTTAGATACCATCGCATATGTCAACTTCTCTCTTCAGCTCTGAACGATGAATTACTGATTGTTAGATACTTTAAGTTCTGCACAGAAGCTGGGCGCATGAGAAAGAATGCAGGGAAAAGGATACTGGAGGATGAACTATCTGTAAATAGGTAACTGAATGTGAGACAAACCTGATTTTGTTGTAAATGTTTCCTCTTCCCTCTCCTCTTGTTGACGTGTAAATACGGCGAATCCTGTATGGGGCGGAATGCCCTAAATAAAGGCTTTTGTTGTTGTTGTTGTTGTCATATGAAGATAGTTTTTAATATTTACCTTCTTTAAAAGGATTTTAAATCTATTGCTGCACATGACTGGTACAGAGCAGGAGGGACAAGCACCGGTTCTGTGTGTGTGTCCTTACAAGAGAAAAACAGTCTTTGATATCCAGACTTAGGTCTGGTCATCTACGGATAATGACTTTCCAGAATGGTTGCAAGGTTTTCCCACTATGTACTAAGTGTCAACCTGAACCCCCAAAAACACATTATTGACTGTATTGATTCATCCATTGATGAGCTCTACTCATCCCTAGCAGACACCATCAAAAGTCTCAAGTTTTACAAACTTGATATCCTGATATGATTGAGTGGAGATAAGAAAAAAGAAGAAAAGGATTTTGTATTTTTAATTATAGCTACATAAATTTTGCATATGCCTTCTATATCTAAATTAATTGTGACAGAAAAGATATTCTACAGTGACAAGGCAAGTTATAAACGGTAACTGTCTCTCTGTACTACACTGTCAGGGAGTACTGTACAATAAATTCTGCCTCTTTTTTGGGATTAGAATACGAGAGATTTGATTTTCCATCATCAGAGAGTGGGAAGCACGTAGAACTTTAGAGAGAGCAAACTTTTTCTAATTTGTTCATAATGCCATTGGAACTATCTTATAGAAGCTCGCTTTTCCCTTTAATCTGTTTCCTTGATGTAGTATATTTGCATGCTTGCATATTTGTAGAAAAGAAAATATCCTCTTTGCATGCTCAATTATTGCTTTAGGAATATGTAAAAAAATAGCGAGATCATTTTGCTAGTAGTTAGTCAGTAAGATATTTTAGGGTATTTCTAATATTTCCAAAGTCAGTGGTAGCTTAATAGAAACAACACCTGTCAACACCTGGCTACATCTCTATCTAGCGATAGAACACTTGAGATTAGGATTTCATTGTTGTGTTGATATATTCGGCACAGCTTACTGTAGCACTTTGGCCTGCTGATTAAAGGTGTTTCATCTTTTGATCAGTTCCTTATATCTGAATTTCTTACATCCTCTTATTGAAGTCTTCGTTGAGCTGCTCGCGTTGATTGCAATCCTGACGGGACTTCCATGTCCATCCTTGACCATCTAACGTTACGACCATCCCAGCCCGTACCTCCACCTTGACCATGTAACGTTACGACCATCCCAGCCCGTACCTCCACCTTGACCATCTAACGTTACGACCATCCCAGCCCGTACCTCCACCTTGACCATCTAACGTTACGACCATCCCAGCCCGTACCTCCACCTTGACCATGTAACGTTACGACCATCCCAGCCCGTACCTCCACCTTGACCATCTAACGTTACGACCATCCCAGCCCGTACCTCCACCTTGACCATCTAACGTTACGACCATCCCAGCCCGTACCTCCACCTTGACCATCTAACGTTACGACCATCCCAGCCCGTACCTCCACCTTGACCATCTAACGTTACGACCATCCCAGCCCGTACCTCCACCTTGACCATCTAACGTTACAAACATCCCAGCCCGTACCTCCACCTTGACCATCTAACGTTACAACCATCCCAGCCCGTACCTCCACCTTGACCATCTAACGTTACGACCATCCCAGCCCGTACCTCCACCTTGACCATCTAACGTTACGACCATCCCAGCCCGTACCTCCACCTTGACCATCTTACGTTACAACCATCCCAGCCCGTACCTCCACCTTGACCATCTAACGTTACAACCATCCCAGCCCGTACCTCCACCTTGACCATCTAACGTTACGACCATCCCAGCCCGTACCTCCACCTTGACCATCTAACGTTACGACCATCCCAGCCCGTACCTCCACCTTGACCATCTAACGTTACGACCATCCCAGCCCGTACCTCCACCTTGACCATCTAACGTTACGACCATCCCAGCCCGTACCTCCACCTTGACCATCTTACGTTACAACCATCCCAGCCCGTACCTCCACCTTGACCATCTAACGTTACAACCATCCCAGCCCGTACCTCCACCTTGACCATCTAACGTTACAACCATCCAGCCCGTACCTCTACCTTGACCATCTAACGTTACAACCATCCCAGCCCGTACCTCCACCTTGACAATCTAACGTTACAACCATCCCAGCCCGTACCTCCACCTTGACCATCTAACGTTACAAACATCCCAGCCCGTACCTCCACCTTGACCATCTAACGTTACAACCATCCCAGCCCGTACCTCCACCTTGACCATCTAACGTTACAACCATCCCAGCCCGTACCTCCACCTTGACCATCTAACGTTACAACCATCCCAGCCCGTACCTCCACCTTGACGATCTAACGTTGCAACCATCCCAGCCCGTACCCTCCACCTTGACCATCTAACGTTACAACCATCCCAGCCCGTACCCCTTCCATTCGACCATTTAAAGTTATCAGCATTATTTTCCGTTTCTTCCTCTTAAAAAAAAACCATACAAAATTATCGTTACTGTATGTAAATAATGGGTCTCGTTTTTTAATTATTTTTTGTTCAGGCCTTTGTTTTTTTTTTTATCTATTCAAAAAAAATTCGTTTAAAATGCAGTCACAGTCATTAGCAAACATATATGTTTGCCTAATTTCCATAAACTCTTTTATTTTTTACAGAAAATATATACATGCCATAATTTGTATTAATTTTTTTTATAAACCTATTTTTTCTTATTCTTACTGAGAAGATGGGCATCGCAGTCAAGATCAACGCAGTCACTCACTAAACTCAGGCAATTTTAAGGGTTAATGCGCTGGGGCGGGTACCTCGGGGATTGGGTGGAAAAGCTGCCATCTATTTAAACTATATAGATTTTTGAAACAAATTGATCGCAAAAATAATTAAATCAAATATCTGAACACTTATATAATACAATTTTTGCCATTACACACACCTTTTGCATGTGGTTTGTGTGTTACTTCTGTATTGCTATTCTATGGCACTTCTACTGTTTATTACTGATGTTCTTTCAGTATGAAGGAAATTGCACTCGGAGGAATTATCGGGCGAAGCCGGGTCATTCGTCTAGTCACTTATAAAATCAAAGCTACCCTACCACACGACACATTACTGAACGATATACAAAAAAATTTGACGACTGCTTTACTTGAATACGACTTGAACGAAATTCGTTATAAATTGTTAACTCATTCAAAACGGCGGCCTCGGTCTACACCACCGTACCACGCAACGCGACCTTTTTATCCTTAAAATAATTCAAAAACATATAAACGTGAATATGAACGAAAACGACTTTCTTTGCAATATGGAATATATTTTAATCTAATATTAATTTTGAGAGACAAAGAGTGAATGTAATCTCTTGGCCAAACATTTCAATAAAGTGAGGGATAAACCACAATTGGCGCACACACGGGGGAAGAACCAACAAAGAAACCACTTAGGGGATGAAGGAGCGGAGGGGAGAAGCCCCAAATGATGCTCAATTACGACCGGCCACTCGTGAAGACGAGAGGGGTCTTGCTGGGTGGGGCACAGATTGGGTCAACTCTGTCCTGACCTACCCGATGGGGAGTATTTTAATGAATAACGTATTTTAAGAAGCGAACATAGATGTCCGCGCTGTGTTAAAACCCGCTGGAGGAAGTGATGTCCAAGGTTGGATCAGACACGACATCGTAAACTGCCGTACCCTAGCGTCTATGGAAGGCAAACATCTTAAACGTCGCCATTGCCACAAGCTACACTTGTAGATTGTGTAGTTTCACTTTGCTCAGGTTTTTGACAGCAGGGCCGGATATTGAACGATCGATTACCTACCGGTGGGTAGGATTATGTCTTCAACCATTTCGTGCTGAATCCCTTTGAAATGATATTTATTTTTCTCTCAACAAATTGATTCATGAGAAAAAAACACTCCGACTCCTTTTAATTAACGAAGAAATACATTTTATAACGAGTGTATCAATACACATTTTGAAAACACGGAGGTAGAAAATTTAGGTAGTGTAAGGAATAACAATTATTAAAACTATAATATCTGTTTGTCCCGTTGAGATAACGCTCCTACACCACGGTGCCGGAGATAAGACAGTGCGCAAAGCCACAGCTCTTGTTTATTCCACTGAGATAGCGCTCGTACACGACGATGCCGGAGATAAGACAGTGATTAAGTCCACAGCTCTTGTTTATCCCACTGAGATAACGTTCGTACACGACGGTGCCGGAGATAAGACAGTAGGACACAGCTCTTGTTTATCCCACTGAGATAGCGCTCGTACACGACGGTGCCGGAGATAAGACAGTGCGCAAAGCCACAGCTCTTGTTTATCCCACTGTGATAGCGCTCGTACACGACGATGCCGGAGATAAGACAGTGATTAAGTCCACAGCTCTTGTTTATCCCACTGAGATAGCGCTCGTACACGACGATGCCGGAGATAAGACAGTGATTAAGTCCACAGCTCTTGTTTATTCCACTGAGATAGCGCTCGTACACGACGATGCCGGAGATAAGACAGTGATTAAGTCCACAGCTCTTGTTTATTCCACTGAGATAGCGCTCGTACACGACGGTGCCGGAGATAAGACAGTAATGCTTAAAGCCACAGCTCTTGTTTGTCCCGTTGAGATAGCATTCCTACACCACAGTGCCGGAGATACGACTATTAAAGAAAACAATTCCTTTTTCCTTCCCTGAGAGAGCCTTCCTATCAGTTGGAGTCCTAAAATTAAAAATGGCACGGTTTCCTGTTGTTTCACTGACAGAGTGTTCCTATCAGATGGAGTCCCGGAGTTATAAGTGCCACGGCTTCCCTGTTTGTTTCACTGACAGAGTGTTCCTATCAGATAGAGTCCGGAGTTATAAGTACCACGGCTTCCTATTTGTTTCACTGACAGAGTGTTCACACCAGATGGAGTCCCGGAGCTATAAGTTCCTCGGTTCCCTGTTTGTTTCACTGACAGAGTGTTCACACCAGATGGAGTCCCGGAGTTATAAGTGCCACGGCTTCCCTGTTTGTTTCACTGACAGAGTGTTCACATCAGACGGAGTCCCGGAGTTATAAGTTCCTCGGTTCCCTGTTTGTTTCACTGACAGATGGTTCCTATCAGATGGAGTCCCGGAGTTATAAGTTCCTCGGTTCCCTGTTTGTTTCACTGACAAAGTGTTCCTGTCAGATGGAGTCCCGGAGTTATAAGTACCACGGCTTCCCTGTTTGTTTCACTGACAGAGTGTTCACATCAGATGGAGTCCCGGAGTTATAAGTGCCACGGCTTCCCTGATTGTTTCACTGACAGAGTGTTCACATCAGATGGAGTCCCGGAGTTATAAGTACCACGGCTCCCAGTTTGTTTCACTGACAGAGTGTTCACATCAGATGGAGTCCCGGAGTTATAAGTGCCACGGCTTCCCTGTTTGTTTCACTGACAGAGTGTTCACATCAGATGGAGTCCCGGAGTTATAAGTACCACGGCTCCCTGTTTGTTTCACTGACAGAGTGTTCACATCAGATGGAGTCCCGGACTTATAAGTGCCACGGCTTCCCTGTTTGTTTCACTGACAGAGTGTTCACACCAGATGGAGTTCCGGAGTTATAAGTACCACGGCTTCCCTGTTTGTTTCACTGACAGAGTGTTCCTATCAGATGGAGTCCCGGAGTTATAAGTACCACGGCTTCCCTGTTTGTTTCACTGACAGAGTGTTCACATCAGATGGAGTCCCGGAGTTATAGGTGCCACGGTTCCCTGTTTGTTTCACTGACAGAGTGTTCACATCAGATGGAGTCCCGAGTTATAAGTGCCACGGCTTCCCTGTTTGTTTCACTGACAGAGTGTTCACATCAGACGGAGTCCCGGAGTTATAAGTTCCTCGGTTCCCTGTTTGTTTCACTGACAGATGGTTCCTATCAGATGGAGTCCCGGAGTTATAAGTGCCACGGCTTCCCTGTTTGTTTCACTGACAGAGTGTTCACACCAGATGGAGTTCCGGAGTTATAAGTACCACGGCTTCCCTGTTTGTTTCACTGACAGAGTGTTCACATCAGATGGAGTCCCGGAGTTATAAGTACCACGGCTTCCCTGTTTGTTTCACTGACAGAGTGTTCACATCAGATGGAGTCCCGGAGTTATAAGTACCACGGCTTCCCTGTTTGTTTCACTGACAGAGTGTTCACATCAGATGGAGTCCCGGAGTTATAAGTGCCACGGTTCCCTGTTTGTTTCACTGACAGAGTGTTCACATCAGATGGAGTCCAGGAGTTATATGTGCCACGGCTTCCCTGTTTGTTTCACTGACAGAGTGTTCACATCAGATGGAGTCCCCGAGTTATAAGTGCCACGGCTTCCCTGTTTGTTTCACTGACAGAGTGTTCCTATCAGATGGAGTCCAGGAGTTATAAGTGCCACGGCTTCCCTGTTTGTTTCACTGACAGAATGTTCCTATCAGATGGAGTCCAGGAGTTATAAGTGCCACGGCTTCCCTGTTTGTTTCACTGACAGAATGTTCCTATCAGATGGAGTCCAGGAGTTATAATACTACAGCTCCCTGTTTGTTTCACTGACAGAGTGTTACTATCAGATGGAGTCCAAGAGTTATATGTGCCACGGCTTCCCTGTTTGTTTCACTGACAGGGTGTTCCTATCAGATGGAGTCCAGGAGTTATATGTGCCACGGCTTCCCTGTTGTTTCACTGACAGAGTGTTCCTTCCGATTGAGTCCTCTGGAGTTATAAGTGCCATGGCTCCTGTCTGACCTATTGCAGCAGGTGTAAGGATCCTAACATCAACACGCCGTACGCCGTCACGGCAGGCGGTGAATGGCGTGACGTCACCCAAGAGGCCAATGCGCGCGCGATTCGTCTCGGCCAATAGGGCGGGCGGTATTTAACGGCACGCGGCGCACGTGGTGACGATGTCTGGGTGTGCGCTCGCAGCCTTGCTGGCCGGCGCGTTGCTCGGAGCAGCGTTCGGAGCTCCAGCCCGAGCACGCTGGGTGGACCCCTGCGGCATAACGGGCACGAATACCTTCTCCGGGCTTGTAACCTCCTCTCACTTCGTCGAAGTCTTCGGCAACATTCGTGATCGTTCCTTGGTGGCGCACAAGAAAGCTCTGAACATCAAGGATATCTATGTAAGTAACCACTCTCCTCTGTAACAGGACTGGGAGGACCAGTAAAAAGTGTAGGACTCCATCTAGCAATGGGCTCGCGTTGAGATTGTGCCAGAACTCTAGGATGCCTCTAAGATCTTATTCTTGCAATACTATCATTTATTCAACTGAAAGTATATTTTGTAATAAATACTTCAATATTATTCAAACAAGTGTAATCAATATTTGATTCACCTCTAGAAACCTCATGAATATCCTCAACATGAGAATAACCATTTGATGATTCAAATAAGAGAATGCTCAGCTGTCAAAATGAGTTTTTATCATTGTCCCATTTCGATACCCATGACCTCCATGTAGCCGAAATTTAAAATTCCACATGAATCATAGCTGTAACCTAGCGAAGAGATTAGGAGAGCTAAACTTACAACCTGTCTCAAAATAATCAAATCATTATTCTTGGTTCAGAATATTTTTTTTCTAAAGATTTAGTGAATATTTAGTGGAGTTAACCAACATCCTCTGTGTCGCACGGCAAAGTAATGAGGTTTCATTAATGCTCTTTAAAATATTCACACCAAAAATTGTATAGAATTGAACGCATTTATCATATGTTAGAGAGAAAAAAAAAGAAAAGGGATAAGAAAGAAGAAGAGGTTGGCTAATAAAAAAATAAAGTTCAACCGGAAATATATTAATATTACAGCTATGTAAAGGGGTTTAAAAGAAACAAAATATATCTGCTACCTCTCTTTAGATGAACCGAAAGCCATTTTCTCTTCTGATAAAAAATGAGACATAGCGAGGGCTTGTGATTGAGGGGTCAGTAGACATTTTAATGTTAATTGATACTTTATAAGCCATTTGTTATACCGCTAATAACATATTACAAAACCCCGAGTTTGCCAGGGCTATATGTGGGCCTTGTTATAAATCTAAAATATAATAATGATTAAAATAAATGATAGAACGTGGGTGAATTGACTTAATTTGTATAAATGGCTATAATTCGAATACCATTTTGCGTGTAAATGATTGACAAATCACTAACTGAACCGTTGTTACTTTTTTGTTTGTTATATAAATAGAATATTATATAAAATGTCTTTATATATAATGATATTGATAATTTAGTGCCGCATTTAAAATACTAAAGGTTTCAGAGATTTGATTGCTTATTTTATTTCGAAATAAAATTTTCATTCATTTATTAGAATATGGAGATAATATAATTTGTTTTAAACGGGATATCAAATTTTAAAAAATATATATATTAAGTTGTTTTCAAAATAATACCAATTTAATTCCAAAATAATAAACACGGGACACAAAATAATAATAAAATAATAATAATAATAATAAAATAATAATATTAAATGCAAATATTAATATTTAATGTTTTAAAATTATCTGTGAAATCTATATTTATTTTTTCAAATTAGATCATTTTTCCATAAAAAGATAAGCAACATATATCTCTCTATTATTTATAAAATTATATATATATATAATATAATTAATATTATCGTTTCGCGTATATATTTATAAATTAATTATAAAATTGATATAATAATAAAAATAGTACTTTTAAAATTAATGATTGAAAATAAATCATATTTAATCATATTTAAATATTAGATAATAAAAGGCATATATTGGATTTCAAAAATATTTATTTTGCAAAAGGCAAAATAAATATTTTTTGAAATCCAATATATGCCTTTTATTATCTAATGAATTAAGTATGGATTGCTCTATTTTCAAAATATTTAAATATATTAAATAATAACTTTCTATACGTGAAATACAAAATTGAAAAATACCTTTTAAAATTTAACAAATAAAACTAAAAATACAAAAGTAAATAAGTTTTTTATTTTATTTTAACTATACTCATTTAGATTTTCATTTAAATTTCAACAAAAATATATATGAACTCACATACAGAATCTAAAAAATTAACCAAAAAAAACAAGCCAAACGACATAACAAAAGAAATGGCAAAAGAAAGCAGCCGACAACAACCAAACAGAAGGAGATAGCGGACATTCCAGTCATAATTTAGATGAAGGAAGAGATTGGCGGCATCTAAAGTCGGCCAATTTGATAAAAATGTTCCAGGCGGAGCAGTGAGTTATGGGGACCCCCCACGTTTGCTAATAGTTTAACTTGATGCGTCAATCTTCTCCTACAGTACCTTGTTGATCCTTTCAAAACTTCCTCGTGTCACACTTTTGTTTGTTTGCTTTTTTAACACGCCATTATCCTTTCCTTCCTCTTTTATATGGCTTTGGTATATCCCCTTTTTAAAGCAACGTATATGATTTCTAAAGATTTCTAAAGATTCACAAGTTTTCAAAATATTGATTTTAAATAGAACAATACTGAAAAAATTATTATTGAACAAATATTTATATTTCTTTTAAGTATAAATCCTATTTAAAAAACACTCACTTTAATATATTCAAAATAATGAAATTTTAAAAAAATATCCTTAATATTTGAAATCAGAGATAATATATGGGATAATAATAAAATAATATAATAGGTTGACGTTGATAAATGATCGTTAGAGGGAAATGTTTATTTTTATACTTTACGCATAATTTTAAGTTGATTTATAAATTTGAAGATAGAAATAGCTAAAAGTTGTTTTTGAGCTCTAGATTTAAATCTATTTGACCCATGTGAGAATGAAAAAGGAGAACGTTCACACATACAAACATAAATATATATAGAAAGAAAAGGGAAAAACTAAATTAGGAAGTTGTGCTACATTGACAAAAAATTAATAAACCAAAAGTCAAGGTGCTCGCAGCGATGTCCTGGCAACCATCCAATTTCCCCTACGTCACTGGACTGGGAATTACTCGCTTCAAACATGCGTTGGAATATTTGCATACTTTTTATATTGAGGAAGACGTTGATTTCTACCTGGCGTTTAGTGAGTGATTTCATCTCTATCTTCGATATATGCCAACTTATTCATGTTCTATATTTGAGCCTCTGTTAAACACAATTAGAAACCTCTATAAGAACCTGCTTGTTTCAGAATAATAATATTTCCAATTTTCCTATCAAGCCATAGTTTGGAGAACGGTATTTCTAGATTCTCAGAGCTTCCTTTCAAAGGTTAGTCGTTTGATGGTATCATAGGATCTTCTTCCAAATTTTTCCATGAATTTACATTCTTGGCTATTCTCTTCCCGAATCTTTCTTCCATGAATCCCTCCATTAATGCCTTTACCCCACTCCGAATGTAGAACAAGTTGTCCCAAACATGATGGTTCTTTTTCTCAAATTACTTTTTGTGTTTCTGTACAAAAGTGAAGTTGAAACCAAACATCAATCTGCAGAATGATAACTAGTTGAGTCGCAGAAGAAAACTTGTAGCAGGGTCATTACTGATACATTCCCCTCACGGCTCTAGTTTACGTTTCCTTGACAACTTCTGGGTTCTGAAGAAAAAAAAAACGTATAAAACTGGTCATATTTGAATGACTTCCTCTTCAACCCGGATACAAACACTTGGCTCATTCATAGGATTAGTTCGATCTTTTAAATATTGGATTGTTTTCTTCAATAGGGACATACTCATTCAATAATGAAAGAAATTACTAATAAACTGTTAATATAACACTGGAATATTTAGGGTTCTTTTTTATAGCCGAAAGCCCTTTCAATCCATTTTTTCTCTGAAACTGGCGAGTTAGAAGTGCGAAGAAATAGAGCGTGGAGTCTTGCAGCGTCAGGCTTCATCTGAATCGAGCCTTTCAGAACACGGTGGCGGACAATGTCTATGCAAATCAGAGAGTGCAGAGACAATCGACTGTGAGGGAGGGAGGGCTGGGCCACGTACTAATTTAAAATGTTTCGAGGCAATGATGGAAGACAGTAAGGTTTGAAGAAGGACTTGTCTAGAAAGACATTCTGTTTATGTCACCTGCTTCTACTCTCTTCTATAGATGAACAAGGCAGACGTTGAAGACTTGGATGATTAAAAAACTCGATATGCTGCTTCTATATCTACTTCCTCGTTAGCTCTTTACTTCAATATGGAGATATCAAATAGTGAACTGTACATATTGGAAAAAGATACAATTACGGTTAACAACAAAAAGGCATCCATGATTCGATTAATGTTTTAAGGACTTCATAAAAACAATTTTGATTACCAAAGAAGTGAATTGTGATTCGATAAGGTGATAAATGGAGAAATGCTCGCATGTGTCGAGGACAGCTCCTCACAGTGGTCAAACAAGACATTTAAAAATAAGAAAATAAAGATGAGTCAGGAATAGGCTGGCGGGATTTATTGGCATTCTTTCAAATGGAGGTCAAGGCTTAACAAAGGTGAAAGTAAAGGTCCAAGGCTGCTGGGGATGCCAAATGGATTTCCCAGGAACAAAGGTCTTCTTCCCCGCTGGGGCTGGCAGATTCTGTTGATTGGAAGGAGTGAGTAGAGCATGCCTGGAACATCTAGGTGGATGCCATTCCTTGAAGCCCACTTCAACTGCAGCTTTTGCTAAATCTAACCTAAACTTCAGGGTAAATCGATGCACTCTTCAGTAATCAACACTGAAAGCCATTAAAAGGAAACTCTACGTTTCAACAATTTATTTAATTATCTGTAGTTTAGGAAATATGGCAGTATAAGTTGTGTCAATTTTCTTATCTTCA